>OZ026619.1:16785929-17090929 GCA_964020975.1 Hermodice carunculata | reverse complement strand
TAAACATTATAATTCATTGTTAGAGTAGGAATTAACATTTATATCAATTTCACCAGGAAATGCAATTGTGTCCCTGTGGAACCTAGGTATGCATAGTGTTTTGCATTTCAGGCAAATAACCGAAGTTCCTTATAAACCTGTGTAAAAATACTGTTACACTCTGTTTTTATTTTCAGTTTTGTGCTATCAGCAAACATAAACATACAGGGAAATTAAATTGACAGACTATGAACTCAAATACATGTAAAACACTTTGTGTGGTTTCAGCAGCAATATTGTCCTGTTTCATTGATCATCATCAGTCAGATAGTCAGCTTTTTAAGACTACAAATAGTGACAATAGTAGCTTTTATCTGACACACTTGCCTATGTCATCTTACCTTGTTTTAGTGTTTATCTGACACACTTGCCCATGTCATCTTACCTTGTTTAGTGTTTTCCTGACACACTTGCCCATGTCATCTTACCTTGTTATCTCCCGCCCACGAAGTGGGGGGGAGATATAGTAATGACGACCGTCCGTCCGTCCGTCCCACATTTCTTGCGCGTGATATCTCAAGAACAGATTAAGCTAGGATCATGAATTTTTTACAGTTGGTCACCCTTATAAGTGTTCACGTCGAGTTCGAAGGAGAGTGACCTTGACCCCATTTCAAGGTCACCAGGGTCATTTATCTCTAAACTTCTTGCGCGCGATATCTTAAGAACCGGATATGATAGGATGATGAAATTTTCACAGTTGATCACTCTTGTTAGGGTCTACATTGAGTTCGAAGGTGTGTGACCTTGACCTAATTCTAAGGTCACCAGCGGCAATTCAATTTTCTTTGAATTTGTTGTATGCAATATCTGAAGAAACAAGTGAGCTAGGATCACTTAACTTTTACAGTTGATCAATCTTGTAAGGTTCTATGTCATGCTTGAAGGACCTTGACCTTGACCTAATTTCAAGGTCACCAGAGGCAGTTCATCCATCCCACATTTCTTGCGTGCGATATCTCAAGAACCAGTAAAGCTAGGATCATGAATTTTTTACAGTAGGTCACCCTTATTAGTAGTCACATAGAGTTCAAAGGAAAGTGACCTTGACCCCATTCAAGGTCACCCAGGGTCACTTCTCTGTGAATTCCTTGCGCGCAATATCTTCAGGTTATTTTTTATTTACTTGAGTATATGTTTACCATGACACCCAGGGTAGAGGTACAGTTAACGCATCGTCCCCATTTAAGCACAATATCAGAAACATGCCAGTATGTACCTGCCAAATATACAGTTATCTTTGTTTTAAAATGGACAGCGTCAGCGTCAACTTGTTTAGTGTTTATCTGACACACTTGCCCATGTCATCTTACCTTGTTTAGTGTTTATCTGACACACTTGGCCATGTCATCTTACCTTGTTTTAGCTTTTATCTGACACACTTGCCCATGTCATGTTACCTTGTTTTATTTTCATTTCAGGGAAAGGCGTTTGGACAAATGTTGCTTGACCTCAAAGTGGAAAATGTACCAGACTTGGTTAGCCTTGCTCATCAGTCATAGACACACCAAGACAAGAATTTGCCACCACCATTTCTAGATCATGACAGTATATTTCCAGACAGTGACGGGCATTCCACCATTTCAAATATGATAGTTGACATGCACACCTGTAAAGACCAGCTATTCTGGAAAATGGCCTCCCACAAAATGTGAACTGGCTCACCTCTGAATTTGTAATTTGGTGTACCACAAAAAAAAACCCAATTTCACAGGCCAAAAATACTTAAAGAACAAAAGTGTCCCACGCCTGCCCATGTAGCAGACTCAAGCCAAAAATGTTTTAGACCAGTAGCAACAAAGGTTCAAACCCTTGTGCCCAAATGGGCGAAAGTAGCACTCCCTGATAAAAGTCTGGTTGAGTTTCCTATTCTGAAGTACTGTGCGAAAAGTATGCACTGATTGATACCTCTAGAAAATTGATACGTCTTGCAGTTTTCTGATCCCAACTGAGCAGGGGTTGCCTGTGTCCTTGTTCCAAACTGACTGATGCACAGTCTGTTTACAGACAAGCACAAGGTATATGAAATATTGGCAAAAATTAGGAGTGTGAGCTTGTGTGTATACCACAGTATTTTATGCAGATTGAATCAAGGTACGGCAGATGGCTGTATAATGTTACGGGTACTCTTTTCATTTATTATCATAAAAATTTTTGTCTTGTTGAATGCATGATAAAATGGACCATGGGTGCATCAGATCTTAAAATGGACAACCATGTGATACAAAATTGGTCCAGGTAATTAATTTTTTAATCATGACAGGGATACTGGATAATGTGGTGAAAATTTGTACATATTGTGGAATAAACAGGTTATGTATCAACTGTTGGTTTTTCTGGTTTATTTATTATTATGTGCAAGAATACAAGCTTTTCCTAATAATTCCGAAACAAAGAAAATGTGAAAGTGAAATAACACTGGGAAAAGAATGTTTCCTACAATTTATGAGTCCATACACACATATATGCACATGCAAAACCCTCCCCCCCCCCACACACACACACCTTTAGAGAATTCTTCGCTTCATTATTAGTGATTACGGCAGGTATGTGCTGCTCTGAGGTCACTTACTTAGCTCTGCTGGCCATATGTCCGATCTTATATGCAATCATTTGTGTCTGTATGTTCTTGTTTGTAAACTTTCTGTCTGAGAACAAGAGACGTTTAGTTTTCAAATAAGGCCACCTTAAACATTGGACTTGCCAAGTATATAAAAATGTACATTGAGTATGATATTGGCACCATCTGCAATTTTATAAAAATATGTAGGTCAAAATACTCTTGTGAACACTGCATCATCTGTATTTCTTTATAGATCTTGATGAAATTTTGTGGGGTTGTGGAGGTTAAAATCTTGATTGCTCGTGAAACTAATGTTGTACCATTATCCTGATGGTCTTATGAGCAAGTTCCACCCCAGGTATTTAAATTCATCTATTTACAGGACAGCAGAGCACAGCCCATGGCCTTTTCATATTTCCACGACAAAGTTCACAATATTTTGGATAAAATTTGCATAAAAATGTGTGACCTTGAAAATGGCCCAGAATCTCTTGAAATATCCAGAAGGCTTATGGAGGGACCTATTTTTAGGGCCCCGCATCGTAGATGCAGGAGCCCTATAGTAATAAATTGGACCCTCTGTCCGTTTTTCATTTCTGGACAATTAATTTCCACATTACTATTCAATTGCCTTCAAAGGTGGTCAAAGTATGCATCTAGGCCAAACCTTGGCTGGGATTGTTTATGGGTGACTTTGACCTCAAGATCAAGGTCACAGGGGCTTGCAACTAAAATGTAGTTTTATGTAGTATCTCCAGAACAATTCGATGCAAGTTCATCAAACTTGGTCACAGTATGTATTCGTATATATATCTTTGCTACATAATGCTTTTCATGACCTTGAGGTCAAAGGTCAACATCACAGGGGCATAGCAACGTAAATCTGTTTCTGTGCAATATCTTTATAGCCGTATTTGATAGAAGTTCTACATATTTTAACATTTTATGTATCTAGAGGAGAGTTCACTTTTTAATTTGACTTGTCACTAGTGATCTTAACGTCAAAGGTGAAGGTCACAGGGCTGTTTGAAAAATGTGTTGCAGACACGTTAATGCACTACCACAGGTAAGACAGATGTACATACCTAAAAACATGCACATATGCATGTACCAGTAACGTTAGTGGGCCTAATGTAGCCTAAGGATATTGAAAGTGCATGTACTTGGAAGTTAAACGTCAAGGAAGTTGCTGCCTTGAGATGAAATATTGATGGATAAGTGATCCAGACACTGACATTATTACATAATAATGTAGGTGGTGCCACCAATATGGAAAGCGACCTAGATTTTCATACACCCTATCAGTCTTGAAAGTTATATTGGGCTGACTTTAAAAATGTGGACAGTATCGTGCTAACGAGTAAAAGTTTACGGACGTCTCCTTTAAAACGTAAAAGCTTCATACACTATTCCACCATACAGACACTGGTATAAACAGGTAAATAGTAATACAGTTTTTAGCACCATAAAGTTGACTAGAGGTGTTATGAGGTAAAGTGTACTAAGGTATTAGCTGGAAGCCACCTCTTCCACTATACTGGATGAAGGTTGAAAAGACCGAAATCCTGCAAAAAGTGAGTATGATCATGGTTTTCCGACTTAAGACGGACAAGAGAAAATTCTCTAGCTAGATTAAGTATATGTACTTTACCCCGGGTACTTACCACTCTGAACACTTAGTCATTTTAAGCTCCATCTTGACATAGCCTAATAATGTTCCTGAGTTATTGTGTTTTTTAAGTATTTGGTCATATCTCTGGAAATATTTCAACAGTTTTGTGTAGTTGCTGTACACGTTTTTTATAACCTTTGTGTTGTAGTTTTTGCAACAAAATTCTGGTTCTATTGACGAAATCGCTAAAAAGTGTGGTGTTTCAAGCAATACATATCACTTGTCCGATACAAACTCCATATGCTTGTTTCTCTGGAATGTTTCCTGTCAGGTCAGGGTATCAGATATGAAATTTGAACGGGTCTCTCTTGTCAAGTATTTTGGTTACATACTGGTTGTTCTTTATTTCTATATCCAGATCAAGGAAAGTAGCTTTTGTATCACTTACATTTTCCACATTTAATATTAGTTCTTTGGGATATATGTATTTTCAATTTTCAGATGGACAGACACGAGCGGTCCCATAAGCTCTGCAACCTTTGGTCAGCAGAGCTAAAATCAGCACTAGATAGTCCTTCTGGTAGACAAACTTTGGTAGATGTTTACCTGAATTACATTCCTACAAATTTTGAGGTTATGTAACCTGCACTTTTGAAGCAGAAGTAAAAAATTACAAACTTAAACACAGATTTAAAAATAACAGGACAATGAGAGTCTGTGCTCAGCTGACCTGGTATCCAGGAACTTAGACCTTAAAGAAGAGAGTGATCTTGTGTAGAACTAAAACATAGGGTAATTGTTTGTGACCTTGATAATCAGATCAAGGGCCATCAGCTAATTTAAAGGAGACATATTAGAGCACCATAACACTGTGTAATACGGGTATGCGAGCTTCAAAATTGTTTAACTTATCATATTCTGATATGAAATTAAAAATACATGTTATTGTAGTGACTGTGACCTTAATAATCGGGTCAAATTTAACCTATACTGCATAGAGTAGAAGTTTGTGTCATGTTAAAAGTGCTCACTTTAAATCTAAATTGCTCTGTGACCCCTCAATACATGTCTTTGGTTATCTATCTGAAACAGATTCCATACAGGTACATGTAAACTACATCCCTATCACATCTGAATGAATTCTAGTTGACAGATTTGATGCAAAAGATGAAAAAAATAAATTTTTAGTTGTCATCTTCATTTAACCTTTCAAGGTGAAAATCGCCAGAAGAAAGCCCAGAGATACAAAATTTGTAAACATTTTCAGAAGAACCATGCACAGGAAGTACCATTACCAGATATGAGGCACTGCTACTTCTATCTGCTGGTGCAATGGCCACCTTAAAAGGTAAAAGGCATGAAACTCCATGAATAATTGCAATCAAAAATACCCTTACCAAATAAAATGATTAAACTGAGCATGTCGATTAAATTGTAACACTTTTGGAAGGAGTCAGTCCTTTCGTATTGAAGAAGTTGAAAACTGCTTTACAGTGGGAAAAAAAATCTTTTTTAAAAGAGAGACAGAGAGAGAGAGAAATAAAATTGCAGCATCACCAGGTAAAAAATTATGGTTTATTGGTACCGAGCAGTGTCCCTATGCAATTTTAAACCAATTGGCAAAGTGGTTTCAGAGATTTGTTAAGATTTTTGACTCCAAAATGAACAAGGGGTTTATAATCATAGCAAAAAAAAAAAAAAAAAAAATTATAGGACCATCTCTTGTTGCACCAACTTAGTACAGCCCTGCAGAATACACACCCCAACAAAATTAGAAGAGAATGTGGCAAGTTATTTTGTGTCAGAAATGTGACGTTGGAAAATAGATGGATGAACACCATATACTCAGCTGACTGACAAGTCAGCCAAGCTGAAAAGCACCAGCAGCATTAGCATTTAAATACGAGACATGCATAATCAGTTTCCCACCACAAAGCATGTGGTTCATGCCTGTTGATTGTGGAGGACACACAGGCATATCACGGTCACAGACAGAGCTAGATACCCCTCTCACAAAATTGGAGTCTTTTCAAGGAATTGAAGTGTACAAATGCTCGTCATATTTATTAAGTGCTTCATAAATTGGATCTTTCCAAAATATTAGCAATACTGTAAATTGCTTTAATTTCACTGTACTCTTATTTTCACTGATGGCACAAAACCGTGAAAATAAAATCAGTGAAATAGTATTTTAACAGTTTGAATAGAAATTATGCCCAAACTAGTGAAATTAAAACTACAGTGAAATGTCAAAAATACAAAAAAAGTGAAAATTTATACATGCAAAAATAAAGCAATTCACAGTATTACACTTGCCTCCCACAGACAGCTGCTCGTAGCATGCCAGGCCAGATGAGGATTACTAAGACTACCATGTATGCAGTTGTGATGGGAAATAAATATGTATGCCTCGTATTGATTTGGTAGTGACCTATCCAAGGTTCATTCCTAGGAAGTTTTGGGTGGATATAGCTAATGGTTTTTGAGAAGTCAAGATATTGTTAACAGCAGACAGATGTTTAAAGAAGAGTGGGAGTGGCTCTAGTGCAGGGAAGGACCATTTTGTTGTATGGGTAGAGACTGTACAGACTGGTCATAGAATGAAATAAAACAACACTTGCTTCAATGGTCTATTTACATTTAACACACTTTTATACAATTTTGGGTTCACATGCCATGGTGTCTTACATGTGTCATTGGTTTTGCCGATCCATAGTGGCTTGTATGTTACATGAAGTGTCCTTGGTTTCACACACCCACAGTGTTTTGCATATATTCTTGGTTTTACAGATCCTTGTGTTACAAATTGTTCATGAACTCATCTACAGTTCCTTCATGTCCTCATGCATTCTGATGGAAATCACTTCTGCTTTCATCTGGACTTCTACTGAAATTGTCTCAGGTGTATGCTTGGTATTGAGAGTCCAGAACATCTATCACCAGATGGGTTGACTGGGTGTTCCCTTTTCAAAATACCTATTTGAACTGCTTGACTACATAAGGCACTGAAAAGGAAAGAAAAAATATAGGTTATTGACTTTGTAAGACAAAATAAAATGACTCCTGGTGGAACTTTCTGTCTCTGAAATAACTATGGTCTTCAGAAGCCTCGACAAAGAAATAAATAGCAAAGTGTAGGCTGCTTTATGTGGCTAACACTTTCACAGTAACATGTTTTCTGATCATAAAACATTTTTGTGTTTACAATACATTATTTATTTCAGTTCTATCTGAACTTTGGGACGAAAATGATTGCACATTAGTGACCTTGAAAACTAGGTCGACGCCACCCAAGGAGAACAGTCTTGGCTTACAGGAACTTTGGCTGCTCCTTTATGCCCATCATTTTCTACAGAGAAATTGTGCGTGTGCTTATACATAATCTAGTAATATTTCAGCAGATCTCAAAAATTTTCATTACCTCTAAAGATTGTTCAAATTTTGAGTCTGTCTGGAATAATCTGCAGGTTCTCAATTTGAAATTGTCATTGTGCCACATAATTTCTTGTTGCAACCGATTTCGAAATTTCTGTTATTTGTGTTTTAAAAGTAGTTGAAGAAAAACCACCACAATGAATTTCATGATCATTTAAACCTGCATGCAAAGTATCTTTCACTGAAACAAGCCAAATTGATTGATTTGTTTCCAACATTTGCAATCCAATAGCATGCATTGAAAAGTAAAGAATTTTGATCCATACTCATAATTTGGAACCAATATTTACAAACGTGAGTCATAAAGTACTTTAAGTGAAACAGTATTTTTCCTGCTCACCAAATGTGGCCATTTTCCTTGCTTGGAAAAATTTATATGTGGGTTTGAATCCCACCATGGATAGAATGAGATCTTGAAGAAAGGAAAGGAAGCACAGGGAACAGATGGGGTGGAGTGTGTGTGGGGAAGGAAACTCCCTGCCCCCCCCCCACACACACATTTTTTTCCAAAATGGGGGGGGGGGGGGGGGGGGGGAGACCCCATCCTAAAAGACAGGATTGATTCTGAACAAGCTCCAGGAAAAAATCAGATCACAAATTAAACCTTTGTCCAAAATTCAGATAAAGAAACAGGGATTTGGGTATTTATTTAATTAGTAAAGGGATTCAATACCAGACATCGGTAACAGCTGAGGCAAGGACTCTCAGTTTTCCTTGTCTCAGGTAAATGCCTCCCATCTTGGTCACCATGACTTGACTATGGCCCTGTACTTCACAGGAGTTATCTGATATGGTACAATTCTGGCAGAAATTCAGTTATTGATAAAGTTTTAATCTGAAGCCACACTGTGGAAGCTACTAATTGCTTTAATCTCGCTGTGCTCTTATTTTTGCTTATTTCGCTGATGGCATAAAATAGTGAAAATAAAAACACAATGAAATAGTATTTTAACATTGTTTCAATATGAGCTATGTCCAAAAGTGAAATTACAAGTAGCGAAATGTCAAAAATACAAAAAACAAAAACAAAAAAAAGCAAATGTATACATGTGAAAATAAAGCAATTTACAGTACATGCGACTGTTAACATGGAGACCACACAACAAAAAAATCTATATGCCATGGTTTTGGACATGATCGCTGTTACACAACATTGCGACACTGAACAACTTAATATTGATCACAAAACCTTCGACAAACCAATGTGAGCATTGCCTGTGGCTGTGCTTGAGTTCTACCATGGATAATTAGATTGCTCCATGGTTCAACTATAACATGCCTAATGAATACAAATATTAGTTTGTCAAATGTTCCTGTCATTTAACTCTCCATACATCGAGGTTCTACCTTGATGTTGTGACAAAACAAGGCTAACATACCCATACTTCATAGCCTAGATCATCAATATCGTGTCGTGTATTGAATTCATAAATTCAGACTTGTGCACTTTTGGAGATACTTTAGAATCCTTCCCCCATTTACTTGGTGTGGAGACTGACAAAACACGGTGCTTTTTTTTTGGGGGGGGGGGGGAGGTATCTCCCCCCCCCCCCAACGCCCCAGTTCAGGCTCCCTCTTCCGCTACCCTGTGTGGGAATCAAACCCATGCACACATGAAACCCTTTCCCGTAGCCCTCCTCTCCTACTGCCTAAGCTAGCGAAGACTTGGTGATCAATGGCATTCATGCCCCAGTTGAACAGTTCAGTGACAGTGCATTGCCAGGAGCACCATCTAGCGAGAACCAGAAATACAATACCAATATGGTGATTATGGACCACTGAACACTGTTCCCCACCATACAAAATGGACATTTATTACATACCTTCTGGTATATTACTATATGCATCAAGGAGCATCGATAGCAAAGGTAATTTTAGTTCACTCATACATTCCTAGTGTACAATTCTCGGATCTACCAACATGCCATAAGCTGCCTGTTATTGTTATGCAAATGAGCGGGCCCAGTGAACACATTCCACATTGCATATATGCAAATGTAGTCCTATATAAAACTGTCCATTTTTATCCTAAATTGTATCAATGTTGTCGACCACAAATCAACAAAATAGCTTCTCATTTTGCCGAATTCTGCAACTGAATAGAAATTTGGAGAGATTTTGATGATCATAACTTGGGGTTTTAGCGCAGGTTTTCGGGTAACGTTTAACATACAGTGTTACCTCTTTTGAGAGAACACCCCTATGGTGGGTCAAAGTGTGGTCTCTGAAAACAGGTAGTCTTTCATTAGAGATACAACAACATGGAAAAGATAGTGCAGTGTTCTGAGAGAGCGGTCTTAAAAAGATATGCGGTCTCTCATTAGAGGGGTCTCAAGAGAGGTACCACTGTACATTGAATGGGTATCCACAGACGCTTTCAGGAAGATTCACTGAGCAATGCTGGTGTGTAAGCTAAGATTCCCAGATGTGCAGATCTGAGCATATGCAGGGCCAGAATTTCGACAAGAATCCATTCTCGTAAAGATTCTCCTAAACTTGGCTTTAAAAAGAAAACTAATATACAAAAAATCCAAAAAGATTCTGCAAAATTTTGCAAAATTCTGGCCCTCCATATGCTATATTTATAGAGGGCAGAGCGAGCTCTGTATAACACATGAAAATTTTTGAAAAGTAAGGTAATTCATCAATCTAAACCTACAGTCTATACAACTTGAAAAACATGATCACACTGAAATTATCATCATGATCAACCTTCAGTAGCTCCCCAGCGCAGTATTTGGGAACCCTTCACGTGGATCATTGATTCACATTCAGTTCTCTTATTCGCTGTATTTGGCATCTCTAGTTTTCCCAGACTTAACATCATTTAGGTAAAAATTTGTTCATCTGAGGTCGCAATTTTCTCCGATTATCGCCATTTTTTTCCTCCTTGGAATTTTAACTTCCGGTTAGCCTGGTTACAACTGCACATGGCAGAAGTTTCAGAAAATTTGTTTGACTGGCTTCACGGTCTCTGGCCCCTAGATCTCCCTTCTGCACTCTTTTTCTCACAGAGGCACTTCAATTTGGAACTGTCTTCCCACTCATTTACGAACCGAGTCAGACTTTTTAACTTTCAAGAGACTACTTAAGAACTGGGAAGGTGTGAAGTGCAAGTGCAGTTATTGAAGAATGTCTCCAGTCATTTTAACTAAGTCTTTTTTTTTTTAACATACTCTTTTCCAACTTCATATCATTTCCATTTATACCCAGTGTTTTAGATATATCACAACTCAGTCATAATAGCAACTGGCCTGCTAATGTTTGTATGTTTTAACCCTGAGCATAAATAAAGTATTGTATCTTGCATCTGCATTTTTCTTTCACTCAGTCAACAGCAACAGAACATGTTCTCATGTTCACCTTGGACCAAAAATTGCTTTGGCTAAGGTTCTCCAGGGAGGTGGAATTTAGATGGAGTCAGAACGCTTGTATATTGGGCAGCGGCCAGTAGCCGGGCCAATTAAATATCAAAGGATATCAAAGACGCGTAGTTGTGTATTGGGCGGCCCGGCCCGCCTGTGATTTCAATCATACTTTGCGACAGTGACCTGGTTGACACCTTTGACCTGGCTCGCTCGCCTATCAGCGAAAGCGAGGCTTGAACCGGAAGCATTAGGTAATTGTTGTTCCTTTCGATGGCATACATCCGGGTACTTTCCAGACGAATTCTACTCATCGAAACAATGACATCGGTGTAAATTTCTTTAATGTATGACCACAAATGGCTTAGTTATGAATTTTTTGTATGCAATTCAGGTGCAATTATGCACCATTTTTGTAATTATGTATAATTTTTGCCGAAAGAGTCCGAATTATAAGTTTTCGCACGGTAAAAGTACTCGGCAAGAACTTTCCAATGATGCACGTCCCCTGCTCTCCCTATTTATCCCAGGGAAGTTATGGATCTGCAAACTTGATGGAGTTTTCAAGTTTTTGTACAGCAAATTACGCCATCTATCTGGCAAGTTGTCCCTCTGGCATCATGAAGCAATCTTGGCTAAAGTTATGTTATGCTGTCATGCATATTTATTTATATTTGAATAAAATTATTGAACAAGAGGCTGCATCACCTCTCTGACCCTGCAATACTGGAAAAAATGAAGAAAAAAAAAGTCGGAGTCGAAGCGCTTCTTTGTATTCCGCTAATTGCTCAAGGTGCGAACGCAGGTGTGAACTCGTTAAGCCGTGTTTACTTATCAGATGCTGGCTGATAGCGGCAAGTATCATAGATGAAAGGAGCCAGCCTTGTGCTGACTCCATCTAAATTCCACCTCCCTGGGTTCTCTCAGGCTATGCACAAGCGATGGGACCACTATTTCACTCTCATTGTCAGTCCCATCGGGGAGGTCCCCTGGGGCTAACCGGGGATGTGCAAAGAGTCTTCACATCCCCGCGGACTGATCGAACCATGAAGGTGGTCTCGCAGAGGCCTTCACACTGCACATAATTTCTGCAAATTTGGCGCAACAATTACCAGCTTTTAGTAACGCCACAGTTACAGCAAATAACAACAAGTTTTCTTTGACAGCCCGTCTGGCTTTTTTCTTCTCTTCTTCTGGGTCTACTTGATCTCTGTACTGTAAACGCATCATTTTCACGCCGTTTTTGCCTGCCCTAATCACCCTGTCAGCCACAACTCCGCGTGTTGCAGAAGCCGGAAATGAGAACTAAGGTAGCAGGTCTGCACAAAAGCATGATTAATTTCAAATACGTAAACGCCAAATATATATACATTAGATAAAATGTGGACACTTTAAAAAAATTTCCATGGATTTAGCTGTTATAAATTTATTTTAAAAAGTTGACACAACTATTTTTTTTCATCCAATCAGAATTCAGATCAATCCTGTCTCGGGCAATCTGATAATAACTTTTGACAGGTGAAGAAGGGAGACTGCCAGAGGTAAGGTCAGCTAAAAATTTTGCACCATTAAGTACATTTTAACTTACAAAAGGGCTATTCTTTAAAAAAACTGTACACTGAAAATTAGAATGGGATGTGTGAGATAAAATGTAAAGGCATATCAAGTGGTCCTGTGCAGTTGTGTGGAGGGGCCAGGGGGAGATAGTGATGACCTTACTCTTTGAGGCTTTGCTCTCACTGGCTCAGGCTCAGCAGCGAGTGAAGCAAGCCACATCACCGTGCCGTGGGATTACGGCTCCAACCAACCCGGTATCAGCCTAATCAGGGTCGGTTGGTTCCCAGGCAGGAGTTTGTCGTGCCACTGACCTAACGTTAGTATGGTTTTAATAAAGCTAGACTTCAGCACATGGTAAGAGTGTTTCCTGACACAAAGTGTCAATTTCTAACAAAACATAAGAGAAGTTGAGAAAGATTACTTACTTCGTTAACTAAAATTTACAATAACATGTTTTCTCAAGCTTTTAAAAAATGAAATAAATCAAGATTCAAAATTTCATTCACATGTATTTCGTTCTGATAGCCGTCAAACCAGAGTGTGGAATTGTTTGTATTAATCATAAATCAGTTGAAACAACTTACTTAAAAAACAAAAACAAAAAAACAAACTTACTTTAACCCTTTTGATTCTCAGTTTAAAAAAAAAAAAGTGAAGTTGTTCTACTAAATTACCACACATAGGGAGCAAAGGTATTATATTTAACCAACTCATAAGTCATTGAAATGCAAATTACATATCATCAAACTAACATTAGAAACAGTATTGAAGTACATCATAATTTAACCCCTTCATGCTGAAATCACCCAGACAGTAAAATTGTTTGGCTGTTTGAAGTTTTTACATAGCCCTGTATATTCATTTAATAATCAGGCTAACTTAATCAAATGTCACAGCACATGTGTATCATGCCTGAAAGTATTATAGTAAATAATATGGGTGACCTAGACCTACTTTCTTTAGGTCACTGGGGGAATACATTTCTCAAGATGATATTCTTGTGATGGTCATTCTATCTTTATGTGAAAAAACATATCTGCATTTTATCATTACAGGAATATTATGCAGAAAAAAGTTTATGATGCATGGAGTCCTGGTGATGCTTATGATGGTTTTCAATGAAACTAACAAGATAGGTGTAAAAAATACATAAAATTCAGTATTATGATCATAAATAAAGATTGAACTTTCAAAGTTACATCAAAAGGATGCATTGGGTCAGTGGTCAACTTTTGTGAAAATTTTGATGACCTCCCTTGACCTATTTTTGAAGGTCAATGTAGAAATTGCATTTATATCATTGATAATAAAGAAGTACAAAATATAGATATAAATGAGCTAGGGTTACTAAGTTGACACAAAATATGCATTGTACATGAGTGTATTGATATTTTATACTATACAAATGACCTTTAACCTACTTTTTAAAGGTCACTGATGGAATAAAAGCAAAACAAAAAACAAACCCTTGTGGACATTGGTAGGCTCCATAATTTGTCATGGAACTCAGTGAAATGTGAGAATGTTGTCTGGAGGCAAAAATGTTGAAGTATCCTGATACTGGTGGCACCACCTGTAAGTCAACGCAAAATATCAACAAATATATTTTGAGACAAGTATAATT
The DNA here is from genome assembly GCA_964020975.1 of Hermodice carunculata. NCBI lineage: Eukaryota > Metazoa > Annelida > Polychaeta > Eunicida > Amphinomidae > Hermodice > Hermodice carunculata. The sequence continues at coordinate 17,076,734 of OZ026619.1, read as the reverse complement.
CATTATCATCAGAAAGAATAAAATAACAATGATTTTAGAGGTACATGCACTATAAGTGTATACCATGTGGGGTTTTTTTTTGGTTTTTTTTGTTTGTTTGTTTTTTTTTTTGTTGTTTTTTTTTTTTTGTTGTTTTTTTTTTTTTCATTTCATTATGTTAGCTGGGTGAGCTTATCTTCTGTCCCAATCTCACTCAAGACATAAAGGACTCAATGTGGTCTTGGCACATGCATCAACATCCACCACAGGAATTTCACATATAAGCTATGATTACATGTGGAGCAGTGTGCCATCTAGTGTATAAGTCAGACACTAAAATCACATAAGCTTTATAAAATGACCTTTGTGTTTTCACAAATTCAAAAGCCACTTGAGGACTCACAACAAAGATTTTAAGAAGGCCCTTTTTCCAGCTACATGCTTTGGAGAATAATGAAGTAATTTGTACAGTAGAACCTGTCTATTGCAAACATGCTTTGAACCCAAAAGTGTTGTTGCAATAAAATAGCAATATGGAGAGTCGAAGTTACAAGAAATTTCCAGACAACAATGATTGCAACAGAGAGGAAGTCACATTATCTAAGTGGTTGCAAAAGATGGTTCCACTATACATAAATTGGAATAAAAGTTAATTATTAAAAAAATCATTTATTTATTTTTTATTATTATTATTAGCTCAGCTGAGCTTATAGGATCGTCTGTTGTCCTTCAGTCCACAATTCACATTTTCAACTTCTTCTCAAAAACTGTTGGCCAGATTCACTTCAAACTTGGTGGGGGTGTACCTTGGGTGGGTCTCTATCAAGTTTTTTAAATGGACATGCTTCAGTGATTTTTTGACTTTTTAAGATCTTTTTTTTTTGTTCCTTTTGGGAAAAATCTTCAAAAAATTTTCTTCTCCGAAACCGCTCACCCAATTCCATCGATACCACACAGGAACACTCCCAGGAACTCCTAGTTCTTAATAAGTTCACCAAGTGGTGCTGCAATTTTTTTTTTTGTTTGAAATTTCTTATATTTTTGTGTTGTTGCTATTTTGGACTTCTTCTCCAGAGCTGTCACTCAGATTAAGCTTGGTTGATATGTTCCTTGTGGAAGGGTCAAATAAAGAACTTTGTTCATTAGGTGACAATGCTATAGATTCCTGATTTTTAACAGCTTTTAGCTGAGCTGACTTGTCAGTCAGCTGAGCCTTTGTGATGGACTGTTGTTGGTCGTCCGTCCAGAATTTACATTTTTGACTTCTTCTCAAAAACCGTCACCTAGATTCACTTCAAACTTACTGGCAATGTACCTTGGGTGGGTCTCTGCCAAGTGGGTTCAAATGGTCATGCTACAGTGATTTTTGGAATTTTTTATGATTTTTTTTTTTAACTTTTTAAAAGTTTTAATAGGAAAGTTTAATATGGGAATTTCCTGTAATGGTTATAACTTCAATAATTTTTGGTCAGATTTGTGTCAAATTTGGTAGGGATGTACCTTTGACAACTGTCTACCTATTTTGTCCTATCTCTAGTTCACAGCACATGTTAATGTGTAATGAATCTCTAGGTCAGCTGAGCATGGGCTGTTCAGGCAGCCCTTTTGTTTCAATTCGGGTAGTTGTCTGTAAATGCACCTTTCCTGTTGACTACTATGTAAGTCAATGGGCATTCTAATGCTAATTCCCAGTTTTGACTTCTTCTCCAAAACGGTCATCCAGATTGACTTCAAACTTGGTGGTAATGTATGTTGGATGGGTCTCTACCAGGTTTGTTCAAATGGTCATGCTCCAGTGATTTTTGATGATTTTTTTTCTTTTTTGGGGGCGGGGGGGGGGGGGGATCTTAAAAAATCTTCTCAGAAACGATTGCTATAATATCACACAGGGACACTCCTTCAGACTCCAAGTTCTTAATTTTTCACCAGGTGGTGCTCCAATTTTATTCTATTTTTGTGTGTTTTCATTATTTTTTACTTCTTCTCCAAAACCATCACTCAGATTAAGCTGAAGCTTGGTGAATATGTTTCTTGTGGAAGGGTCAAACAAAGTTTTAACTTGGTGGCACTGCTGTGGATTCCTGATTTTCAACAATTTTTTTGGATTCTGGTACCTATCTACTCACCTTCCTATGGATTACTATGTACATCAATGATCATTCTAATGCTAATTCACATTTTTAACTTCTCCAAAACCATCATCCAGATTGACTTCAAACGTGGTAGTAACGTATGTTGGGTGTGTTTCTACCAGGTTTGTTCAATTAGTCGTGCTATAGTTACTTTTGGATTTTTTATATATTTGTTTGTTTTTTTGTTCTTTTTTGAGGCGAAACTTAAAAATCTCTTTCTCCAAAACCGCTCACCCGATTGCTTTGCTATCACCCATGGACACTCCAAGATACTTCTAGTTCTTAATTTGTTTACCAGGTGGCACTGCCATTTAATTATATTTTTGTGTGTGTTTGCTATTTTCGACTTCTCCATAACCATCACTCAGACTAGGCTGAAACTTGGTGGATATGTTCCTTGTGGAAGGATCAAACAACGTTGTTCACTAGGTGGCACTGCTGTGGGTTTCTAATTTAAAACAAGTTTTTCAATTCGGGTACTTACTGGTAAATGCACCTTTCCTATTGATTACTATGTAAGTCAATGGGCATTCTGGTGCTAATTCATATTTTGGACTTCTCCGTAGAAACTGTTAATCAGATTGACTTCAAACTTGGTGCCAGTGTACCTTTGGTTGCTCTCAGCCAAGCTGTTTGAATCGTTACACTCCAGAGATTTTGGGATTTTTTTTTTTTTTAAATCTTTTAAAAAGTTTTAAAAGTAAAGTTTGACATGGGAATTTCTTGTAATGGTTATAACTTAAATAATTTTTGCCAGATTTGTGTCAAACTTGGTGGGGATATACCTTTTACAAGTGTTTACTTATTTTGTCGTATCCCAAGTTCACAGCACATGTCACGTGTAATGAATCTCTGGTCTGCTGAGCATGGGCTGTTCACACAGCCCTCTTGTTATTATTTTATTACTTTTTTGTTGTTGTTGTTGTTGTTGTTCAGAGGTACATGTGTTGATTTTTAACTGTGCAGACTAGGTGATGAGTAAAATTTCATACTCAGTTAAAATTTTGCAGGTGCGTATTAATTTTCAAATAAGATCACACCATAAATTGCATCACAAAAATATAAGGCAAACTTTCATCATTCACCTCAAATACAAACTATTTGTTTTTTTTTTTTCAGACAGGTACCTGAAAAGATGAGGGTGTTCGTCCTTGTGGTTTTTCTGTCTGCAGTTGGTGTGTATAACAGCTATATGTATCTAGCATGTTCTTCCCCACCTTTTAGGATGGGGGTATCTCCACTTATATGAAATTATATCACAGTGAAAAAATTATCTCTCATCATTTAATTTGGATTTGGAAGCAAATAACTCTGCTGGAAGGGTCTAATTGTGCACAGCCATAGTAACTTAAAAAGAAAGAAGAAGAGAAAGATTGGAATTTCGTTGTTTTTAATCACTGCTGACCATAGGTCCCAGAGCTCATGCCATCTGTCATGTCTGTCCGTCTGTCCTTCATAAACGTGTTCTTTATTCATACAATAAAATCCACGCCTTTCAAGATGCATCCATATAACCATCAGAAAATGTTAAGTGCATAAAAACCTAAGTTGAGTTTGACATTGGTGGTGCCACCCACATTGTTGTGTGATATAGGATTCAAAATGTGAAAATCTTACTTACAAACAGTCAAACATCTTTAAACATTGGTAACATCAAATTTTTGTTTAATTATTGGTGAGCACTAGTACAGTACAATAGAGCAGTGAAGTCTACACTTGCAGAAGCAGCAGATTCCAATCAGCAGAGCACAGGACCATCATGATCCTCTTGGTTTATCTGAAGTTGAAGACCAAAGCTATTTGGCTGTTTGGAATTACTGATTAAAATGAGAAAATCTTGTGAAATACTGTAACATCTGTAATTTTTAGTGAATCTTTATAACATTTCATGGGATTAAAGAGCTCAGAGTCTTGATTGTGATGCTAGTTGTGCCACTTACACTTTGACCAGAGTTATAAACCAAAATGAATTATAAAATTCCATGTCTCAAAAAAAAAAAAAAAATCTGCAAGACATGTTAAATTTATAGGATAAATAGTTCATGTTAGACGCAAGTATATTATATTATGTGGATGACCTTGACTGATTTCAGATCACTGGTGTTGTAAAGTTCAAAAAGCATTTAGTTTTTCAGCTGGACAAATATAACTTTCAGAACTTGTCAAGTGTATGAGAATCTGGCAATAGAAAGACAAGGCAAGTGTTGATGAAAGTAGATACAAGATGTGCCTATCAAAATCTTGGTCATATTTAATGCTGGTTGTGCTACCTACAGTGTTATGTAATATGTGGGTCAAAATGTGAAAACATATAAATGCTAGATGGCAGATCTTCAATTTTGGGTAGATCTTTGTGAATTTTTGTTTGGATTACAGAGGAAGTCAAAATCTTAATTACTTGTAATACAAGTGAGGTCCTATACACTCAGTTCCATCTATTTACATGCCAGAAGGACATGGGCCTCTTGTTTTATTCATGAATATTTTTAACTCTACCAGCAAATTATGTTTTCATAAAAGGAATACAAATATATTTAAGAAGCTTATAAATATGTTTTAAATGTTTTTGTTTGTTCAGCAGAATAAAGATACTGTGATCTCTATGCATGTGTAAGTTTTATGCTAATTGCCTCCCTGCCTTCCTTTAAAGGGAATATACATTTTAACAAGCTTGAAAGCATGTATACCTCCTGCATCACACATACCAGTGACAATTGCACTCCCATGTGTGTCAATCGTTTCAGGATTTGCCCTGGCCAGGCATTCGTACAGCCAGAAGGGGCACTGTCGGACACGGGTGTGGAAGGGATGTACCATTGACACATTCAAATGTGTGTGTGGAACAAAGCAGGCTTGTGTGAACCCCTATCCCTATAGGACACACCATGAGTGCTGGAGAGATAAAACAGGTAGGCCATTACTGAGGGGTGAAAAGGGGTCTAGGGAATGGCTTCCGTGAAACTAAGTCCACTGTTGCAAGTTATTAGATATAATACATAAGTCCCCCCCCCCCCCCCCCCCCCGTAAATTTTGCCATACAGGTAATAGTTCTCCCATATATCAGTAAATGGAGACATGTAATATACATGTACTGTTTTTCAGTTCTGATGAATGTAACTTTGGTGGACATGTGAAACAGGTGCCAGGATACTGAGCATAACCTCCTACATCCCACATGCCCCTATTCAAACATAATGACAGCTCCTATACCAACAGTGAGTGCCTTGAACCTGTGAGACAGGGCCTAAGGGTTATTTCATCTTTAATTTGATGTTTTAATAGAAAACACTTCCAGCATTTAAAATATTGAAATGGTGAACATCAGAAGTTTCAAACTTTGGAGTTTGTGATAATTGATGGTACATAACACAACCCAATGTGATACTCTGCCATAGGATATGCTTTTGAATAAAATCTGTAGGCTGGAGTGCCACGTCCATTCTTAATTTAAGCATTGTGCATGACATAACAATTCATGTAGGCACAGAAGATTACGGATCTAATTTCACTTTATCATGTATCACTCGCATTCATAATTTAACAATTATGAAGAACTTGTGTAGCAATCAATGTATTTCTGTAAAAGTTTGCCTGTCAGATTTCATTAGAGTACATTCTACCAGAGCCTTGCCATGTGCATGAGAGCAGGTCATTTGTTTTATCCTGTCATGTCATGCATGAGAGCAGGTCATTTGTTTTATCCTGTCATGTGCTGCCACACCTTATTCAGTTGATATTTCAATCATCCAAGAAGGAACATTAAAGTTATGCCATCATGGACGACACAGGTTTTTGTTTTTTTTTTTGTTTTTGTTTTTTGTTTTAAACTAAGAAATGATAAGATAATTGGAAATTCTGGGAGAGAATAGTAAGATAACTGTGTTATATATCTGAGGTACGTACAGTACAGAGGATGTGAACAGGACACACATGTACTGTGGCTGTGATGGAATCAGAAGTAGCCCACCTGTACACGTGTATTAAATAAGCTACGTGTATTCAAAATCTGATCACTTATAACTATGGATCACAGGTATAACTTTATGGCAGAAGATGGATGAATTTGAAATAAATTGTGTGGAAAAGTGAAAAATTAATAATTTCTTTTGAGCTCTGCTGGCCATAGGCAGAGCTTATGCAAACACTCATTTTCAATCCTCTGTAAACAATTGCTTACCATCATAATAGCATCTGTAATTTTTAAATCAGTGACTACAAATTTTAGGACATGTCATATGAATGAAAATCTAGGTTCTTTTCATTATTGATGGTACCACTTAGTGGATTACACCTTAAAGGGGCCGGGGGGGGGGGGGGGGAATTTAAATGCTCTGGTGTTTTTGATTTGCAGTGGATCTTGATGAAATTTAGTGGAAATATTCTGGGAGCAAACATGTCAAACCAGAATACTAGTTGTGTCACCAATTGACTAACCGAAAATAAGAGTTGATATTTTGTGAGATTTATGAAACAACAAACATGTATTGTATGGACATTTCATATGACATAATGTGCGTAACCTTGACCTACTTTGTCAAGGTCATTGTGGAAATGCATTTCTGGAAATAATTTCATTGTAATAGTCATTACATCTTAACTTCTGTATTTGTATATGTACCATTACAGAAATATAGACGAAAGTTTCTGATGCAGGGAGGCATGATGGCACTATTTATTGATGGTATTGGAGCTAACATCATAGGTGACAAAAACACATTAATAATTATTGTGATAATAAATTTAAATGGAACCAACAAATTTACACCAGATAAGCATTGGGCAAATGGTCAAATAATGTAAAAATGTTGGGACCGTGACCTTTTTTTCAAGGTCATTAAGCACTTGGTAAAGGACACTGAATTGGATATGTTGAGAAAAAATAAAGCTAATAATACCAAATGCAGTGAAACCTGTTTTGAGAGACCACTGTGATGAATGACCACCTGCCTTTTCAGACTGTCTCTTTTGTCATTTTTCCATGTTATCGCACTTCTATTGAGAGACCACCTGCCTTATGTGACCACTTTTTGGCCGGTCTTAGAGGTGGTCACTCAAAACAGGTTTTACTGTGTACCACAAATGTGTATCACATGTACAAGTTTAATGTGGCATAATATGGATCACAAATGGAATGCATGTCAGGAAATGATTTGTATTTTGTTTTGTGATGCTCATATCATCTTAGCTTGTGGAGATACACCAGTTACAGGAACATTATACAGATAAAAGTCGTATAACGTGTGGAGTCATGGTGGCACCCCTGGTGGAATTGTTTGGAAGTAACATTATAGGTACCAAATGTATTACAAATGTGTATCATGTGAAAGGTTAATGTGGATGACCTTGACCTACTTTGTCAAGGGCATGGACAATGTATTTCAGGAAATTAATTGTTTGTGATGGCCATCTAATTACATGTTAGCAGAGCACTAGACCCATTGGCCTCTTGTTATGTACTGGATAGTAGTGGCTGATTAACCAGGAAATTGGACATGAACAGAGGGGGCAATACTGCCTTCATGTATTTCCTCATGTAACCTGTAATGTAATGTAAGCGAGACCCCCTCCTCCTTCATTTAAATTAAATTTCTATGCACCATAGAAACTTAGTGGGGGAAAAATGGCTGCAGTTGGACATGTACATGACCTTATCATGTAACTTTTCCCCCAGTGCTCTCAATGATCTTGGCCAGGTCTGTCCTCCTATGCATATGTTTGCATGAATGCTAGCTTTTGGATGACACCGTTGAATAATAGATTGTTTTTGTGCCCAGTCTGCTACACATGCACAAGATGTCTCCTATTCATGTCACAGAGTAATCATGTTTAACACATACAGATATTTTGAAAAGGTTAAAAGGATCAAGTTTCATTTTGCTCAGTGGAGGAGCCCAGCCAATTGGCATTATTACATTGATCTTGACATTGATGAGGCACCTTTCATGTCAGTCAAATTACTTCATGGTATGATGCATGTATCTAATTGGTAAGGAAATTAGGAGTAATTTTATTTGGGGAAGCTGACCTTGCAAGGCTACATTATTGCCTATCTGTTAACCCTTAAAGTGCTAATCATGGCTATAGTTGTTTTCTCTTCACTGTTAAACATATAACGGTTAAAAGATTCAAATTCCTCATGATACCTTTCATTCAAGTACCAGCAAACTTAGTCTAGAGCAAAAAGTAGTCTTAGTCAACAGCTTTCCTAGGGGCACCTTGCATGCAAATTGTCCCGAGGAAAACTGTTGACTCAATCTTAAATCAGCACTTTAAGGGTTAATGATACCATCTGTTTTGAACAGCACATTGCTCTGTGTTTTTTAAGGAAACATCTCTCATCCCTCCATACATACCTACAATCAGCGTTTAAACATCTTGCCCTTTCAAAGGACATAACCAAAGGGTGTATGTACCTCAGGGTATCGTGGAAGTGGGATATAGATATTGGTGTCTTTGTACCCAGCGGTCATCTGTTCACCAGCTGCTTTCCTGTCCATTAAATCCCAGCCAGAGCACAGGAATTTTAAACACATGGACATGTTAATGTGACATCTGACACTGCCATTTATCACCACACAGCTGAAACAGCTCCTTCAGTTCAAGCCCTCTCTTCTAATAACTTGCCTATGTTTAGTGACCTTTAATTTTCTCTAAGTAAATGTTGAACTGTTTAGTGTCCTTTTGTACTTCCTGCAGTATGTTTCCTTGTCTGGACTTACACTCAGAGTTTGTGACAAAATTTCCATCACATGCTTCACACGATAAATATTTATAAATTGCCTGGAGTGCTGAAAAAAAAAATGTCCACGTTTTGCAATTAGAAAATTACCTTTTTTATGTCACTTATCATCCAAATGTTGACTATGCTGCTTCACTCATCTGTAAGCAAGTCTGATAAAGGGAGGGGGGATACCTACTAGGGACAGTGGTAAAGAGGGGTGGTGGTTGGGGATACCTACATGGGACAGTGCTAAAGAGGGGGTGGTGGTTGAGGATACCTACTAGGGACAGTGGTAAAGAGGGGGTGGTTTCGGATACCTACTGGGGACAGTGGTAAAGAGAGGGATGGCTGGGGATGCCAACTAGGGACAATGGTAAAGAGGGGGTGGGTGGGTGGGCATATGTACTAGGGATGGTGGTAAAGAGAGGGGTGGCTGGGGATACACCCACTAGGGACAGTGGTAAAGAGAGGGGTGGCTGGGGATACCAACTAGGGACAATGGTAAAGAGTGGGTGGGTGGGTGGGCATATGTACTAGGGATGGTGGTAAAGAGAGGGGTGGCTGGGGATACCCACTAGGGACAGTGGTAAAGAGGGGCCAGGTTGGGGATACCCACTTGGGACAGTGGTAAAGAGGGGGTGGCTGGGGGATACCTATTAGGGACAGTGGTAAAAAGGGGGGTGGTTTGGGATACCTACTGGGGACAGTGGTAAAGAGGGTGGTGGTTTGGGATACCTACTAGGGACAGTGCTAAAGAGGGGTGGCTGGGGATACCTACTTAGGACAGTGGTAAAGGGGTGGGTGGGTGGGGATATGTACTAGGGACAGTGGTAAGGGGGCTGGTTGGGGATACCTACTGGGGACTGGTAAAGAGGGGGTGGTTGAGGATACCATCTGGGGACAGTGGTAAAGAGGGGGTCGTTTGGGATACATACTAGGGACAGTGGTAAAGAGAGGGGTGGCTGGGGATACCTACTAGGGACAGTGGTAAAGAGGGGGGGTGGGTGGGGATATGTACTAGGGACAGTGGTAAAGAGGGGGGTGGTTGGGGATACCTATTAGGGACAGTGGTATTGAAAACTGTCAGACTTATGAAAATAGTTTTTGCTAACTTTATACATCTTTTGATAAAAAAATGTCCCTTGGAACAGTTCAATTAGATATTTCATCAGCAAAAGGAAGTCTCCATCCACCTGAAATCTCATGTCCAATGTTGTGACTTCTTTGGATGTGATGTTTGTCCAAGGAGGCTGTAGAGAAGGAGGGACAACTAGTGGTTTGTGCTGAGACTATCCATTTTGTGCTTTGTACTGTCTGTAAATGAATTGATTATGTCCTTTGTAATCCAATGTGTAGATTAAGCACATCCTGAAAGACATTTTCTTGTGCACATCTGCTGCATGATTCCCCCAACTGCAATGTTTACAAACATTGTCTCTGATCATTTAGATTATCACACAGTAGTGGCTTTGGTGAGAAAAATGTCTGCACAGCAAAGTATATGGATGTGGAATAAAATCTCAGAGGGTTAACATTATGCTCAATGTACTTTTAATTGGTTATATAATTTTGTATGAATATAACCTTCCTTATATTATTAAGGGCTCTGAGAGATCATTTCAAGCAGCTTATAGTCACTGAAAATACAACATATTCTCCACTGGGAGCCAGCATTTGACTTTCAACTAACATTAAGAGTGAGTTATATTTTAATTTGGCAAATGTGTGAAACAGCTGGGCTGAGTGAATGTTTTTTCTCTGTTCCTATTTGAGTACTTTGAGCAACTGTGACAAAAAAAAGTGCACATTTCAGGAGGTGAACCAAGAACCATGAAAATATTTCAAGATCACAAACTGATCAGTAAATATCCAATATTTTACATGTACTGGTCACTAGAACAAACAAGAAAAGAACATGTTTTCATGGGGGTGGATTTTGAAGTCTCCATGTGCCTCCAAATTTGAAAAAAAAAAGATATAATGATAAATATGAACCTAATAAATAAACAAATAAAATAAAATAACTATTTCTAGAAAGAAACTGTTCATACCCAATAACCACCCCCTCCCACCTGTTGAAATAGGGACAGCTTGGTTTCGAAGATTCAACTGGGAATTTTTCTGACCCTCAAAAAAATTATACACTTACAATATATATAATTCATTTCCTATACCATATTCTGCCTAATTACCACCCAGGGCATGTACATTTTCCCCTGCAATTGTATCAGTACAAACAATTTAAGTATTAAGTGCACTTGATATTGATAATAAATTGCATAGAAGTAAATGGGCTGAACTGTTTCCCTGAGTTCAGAGATCTGGCATGCCTCCAAAAGTGGCAGAGGAGTTAATTTGTCCAGGGGGACTAAGTAGGGTGAGTACACATATACAATTGAAGTATGTCCTATTATTTAACCATTGAAGTGTGGCAATCAAGAATGGTGGCTCCCTTGTAGCACCACTTAAAGCCACACAGTGACAAATTTCCATGTTACAGAGTGAGCCAATGCTTTTAGTGAAAATTTCATCAGCAACAACAGTGTGTTATGTTTATCAAGGATAAGTGGTCTTTGTTTGCAGGTCGAGGTGACCGGTGCCGCAGACGCCCATGTTACAAGGGACAGTGTGTACAGCTGAAGAAGCACAATGGCTTCCGCACTTGGTTCTGCGAATGTGCTGGCTCCGGTTACTATGGTAGCAGATGTCAACACAGTGAGTCTGTTTACTGGTCACCATAACAACATGTTTTGTTCCTGAAAGGACATCCAATATAGTTTTGACTACTCAACAGCCCATGTAGAGTAGCCACAGCTTGTAACTCATTCCATACTATGGTGACAGGCATTGGTCAGTGGTTCTGGCACTGCCTGGCAAGTCATGCTGCAGCTGCCACAAGGGCACCTGCAGCATGACTTGCCAGGTAGTGCCAGAACCACTGACTTACGACTATAGGCATGTTGGTACTTCAATGAAAGCTCGTTAAATATCTAATTGTGATCTTAAATCTAGATAAATATGTGGAAAAATCAGGGACTGGTATGGAATGAGTTAAAGATGCCGATACAAATTCCTTAAACTTCACACTGGGTTGAATAGGTTCTTCAGCAACATTCCACAAAGTTGGATACCTGGCTGGCATGGGTAACCTGGTGTGACCCAAGAGTATGATTTCTCGGTGGTGTAGATGTCATGATCTTTTCAGCATTCACATGTATTACATTCACAATACTGCAGTAGTTTTAAGATACAAATTCCTTAAACTTCACACTGGGTTGAATAGGTTCTTCAGCAACATTCCACAAAGTTGGATACCTGGCTGGCATGGGTAACCTGGTGTGACCCAAGAGTATGATTTCTCGGTGGTGTAGATGTCATGATCTTTTCAGCATTCACATGTATTACATTCACAATACTGCAGTAGTTTTAAGAGAATGCCGAAGAGTATGATCATAAAATCATAGTTTTGTTAATGAAAGAAGGGTTTGTGTGTGTCTGTGTGGGGGTGTGAATATCTGTGTGGGTGTCTGTGTCTGTGTGTGGGGGTGGTGGTGGTGGTGGTGTTTAATCATACAAAATCAAACATTAGTCTTGCCATAGGTGCTTTTTGGTTCCCTCCATCCCTCCCTCTACAAAATAAATGAGTATAATCATCGTGTGAAGCTAGAACATAATAATAATTTTCATGTCTCTGGAAAAGGCAAAATATAAGGTATGCCACATGCCAAATAGTACTGTCACAAATTTCATAAACATTTGTGTGACATGAACAAAAAAAAAAAAAGAAAAGTAGATTGGCATCAAAACAAATTTATCTATGTAACTACGAAGGAAAGTTGTCTTGTACATTCAAACTGAAATTGCAAAAGCTACATGAGATAAAACATAAAATTCCAGAAAAAAAATGTTAAAAAAAAAAAGCCTCTTGACATTAAAAAAATATGCTGATCTCATAGAAAGTAAATGCCAGAGAGAGAGAGAGAGAGAGAGAGAGAGAGAGAGAGAGAGAGAGAGAGAGAGAGAGAGAGAGAGAGAGAGAGAGAGAGAGAGAGAGAGAGAGAGAGAGAGAGAGAGAGAGAGAGAGAGAGAGAGAGAGAGAGAGAGAGAGAGAGAGAGAGAGAGAGAGAGAGAGAGAGAGAGAGAGACTACCAGGAAAGAAGGAAGAAAGAATGTCTGTGTAAATATTCTTTAATTGTTATGCCCCCATTATTGGACAAGCACTTAGATTCTTTCCTTTTAATTGTCAATGTTTCATTTATTTGCAGGGTGTCCATATCTACCAAAGAAAGCAGCTGCACCTAAGAACTACCCAGCAGCATGTGTCTACTAGGTGAATCTGTCAAAACTGGACAGACGCCCAAGAACTACCCAGCAGCATGTAGCTACTAGGTGAACCTGACAAAACTGAAGAGACAAATCTCATAATGGTGCTATATTTATTGCTGCCTCAAGTCACAGACTCAATCTGTATTTACATATAAACTTTTTTATTTTCTGTTAACATTTTTAAGAAAGTCATAGATTTTAACTTTGTAAGGACTATAATTGTAATGCTATTACATCACGTTGATTAAAATACATATATTATGAACTATGAATTATAACTTGCCACGTCACAGCTGGCATGGTTGGAAGAGGATATGTGGGCAATTTTGTACACACATGTATCATATTCTCCAGGGAGTGCCCTGGGTGTGTAAAGTGGAAGATAAAAGCTTGAATGTGTAAGATGGATATAATTTTGATACATTTATCTGTTTTCTTACTTTATTCAGTGGCAACAATTTGACAAATTTAAAGACTTTGCATGTTATACTGCCCATAAGGTGCAGTGGTCATTATTAGAGCATGGGCACTCCTTGGCAGGAATATGGTAGCAGTGATTGCATTCATTGCACGAGCTTTAATAAAAGAAAAGCTAGATCCACCATGCCTGTTCTGTGATAAAGAACTTTCGTGTTCTGATACTTCTCAAAGACACAGCTCTAGCCAAGGGTAATACATGTGATAACAATTATTTTTTAAAAGAACACACCATTGTTGCCATGTAAAAATAAGCTCAAGAAGACAAACCCAAGAGCTTACATCATGGTCAGACCCTAAGTGCCATCTTTTTCTACCTGTTACAATTTTACGCCAGGTGCTTTTGATAAATAGTTGTAGTCATACCTAGAAATAGGTCAATTTAACACCAACACAACACTAGTTGTATCAAGTATTCTTGAATAAATTGTTATGGAGATTTGTGCTCTTGTTGGGTTATTTGCAACGTTACAAACAGGTCCCTTACATGTACTTATTAGGAATACAATGTTGTACATACCCTACAGCAATATGTTGATCTACCAAGATTGACCCTCCCATGAGTATATGAAAGAGTTAAAGTACAGTAAAGAGTTAAAGCAGTTAGCATCTCCAGCCATGTAGATCTGACCCTGCATGACATCATGGGGGGGGGGGGGGGTGGCCATGGCAAGGATGCCATTACCCACAATTCTCACATTTGTCGCATGGACATTTATTAGGGATGGACAGAGTTAAGACATTTGTAAGTTGGGTGGGGGCTTCTGTGTAGGAATACAAGTAAATAACTAGAGAAATTTAATTTGCATGTTGGCAAATAAGTCTGTGTGCCTGGAAAACTTCCAAGATTGCCTATTCAGTATTTAACTCCTGCAACAATGTTTATTGAATTGTTCAAAAGAGGCATAAACAATTGGGCAGGGTCACAAAGCTATAAATTAAAGTTGGAATGATACATCTATTTATAATAATTATGAAGTTGTTAAAGATTTAAATTTTGTGTATTTGCCTAATTTACATTAATGAAACTGCTACAACTTTTCTGTATACATGTAGTTCATAAGATGCAGCTCTCTCACAAACCTAGTACTTGAAGTTGGAATGGCACCTCTCTATATCACAATTTTGAATTTGAATTTGAATTTTCAAGATTTGAATTTTATGAATTTGCATAAATTTAAGTGCCTCAACTTTGGTTCATATTTCATTTGATGCAGCTATGTCACCAACCTATCAATTGAAATTAGAATGGCACCTCTATCTGTTTTTGTGGTTGTTCAAGATTTTAATTTTGTGTAACATTAAAATTCTACAACTTTTGGTTGTGAACAACTAGACATGCCTATAGCAGAAACCTGTGAAGATTTTCAAAGTGTGAATACTTTTGCAGATATTCAACATTTAAACTTTTCAAGTGCCCCTAATTAGCATAAATTTTAATTCAGTAACTTTTGTTTGAGGTTTATTGGATATGGCTATAGCACAAACTCATATATTAAAGTTGATATAGCATTTTTACTTATAATAATTTTTAAGATATTCAACATTTAAACTTTTCAAGTGCCCCTAAGTAGCATAAATTATAATTCTACAACTTTTGTTTGTGTTTCATTGGACACACTTATAGTACACACCTATGAATTAAAGTTGGAATGGTATCTCAACCTTTAATAATTTTCAAGATCTTGAACATTTAAAATTTCAAATGGCCCTAATTTGCCTAATTTTCAACATGGTGGCTGTTCAAAACCAGGTGCGTAATTTGAGTACAAGGTCAATCACCAAGTTTGGTACTTTTTGGTACAATAGTGTCTGAGAAAAACAGAGGACAAAATTCACATGTAAATGAATAAAAAAGTATTTGACGAAAACATAAGTCTGTATTTGGACACAGACTTAGTAAATAAAGAATAAAGTATTTGTTGGAAAACAGAAAGTCTGTGTTTGCACACAGACTTAATAGATAAGGGAAATGCTTTGAATTTCTCATACTGTCACAATACATTACCTATCTCACAGGTTGATATGCTAATGGACTGGAGGGAAGTCTATCTCAAGTAAAGATATTGATTACAATACAAGTCAATAAGGACTGCAGTGGTGAACAAGTCAATAGGGATTGCAGTGGTGGTTCACATTTTCGACTTCTACAAGACAATTCAGTTGGCCAAATTAACTTCAGATTTGCTGACAATGAGTTTGAATGGATCTCTCCTCACTTTTTTCCCAAGATACTCTCATGGTTTTAGCTCAGCTGACTTGTCAGTCAGCTGAGCTTTTTTGAGGGTCCGTCGGCGTCCACAATTTACATTTTCGACTTCTTCTGAAAAACTGTCAGCCAGATTTACTTCAAACTTGCTGGGGATGTACCCTTGGTGAGTCTCTACCAAGTTTGTTCAAATGGTCACACTCCAGTGATTTTGGATTTTTTATGAATTTTTTGTTCTTTTTTTGTGCAAATCTTAAAAAATCTTCTTCTCTGAAATCCCATACCCAATTGCTTTGATATCACACAGGAATACTCCCTGGGACTCTTAGTCTTTAATTTGTTGACCAGGTGGTGATGCAATTTTTTTCTAATTTTTTATGAATTTTTGTGTGTTATAGCTATTTGCGACTTCTTCTCCAGAACCGTCACTCAGATTAAGCTGAAACATGGTGGATGTGTTCCTTGTAGAAGGGTCAAACAAACTTGTTCACTATGTGGGAATGCTGCAGATTCCTGATTTTTAACGATTTTTTCAATTCGGGTACTTACCGGTCAATGCAGCTTTCCTATTAATCACTATGTAAGTCAATGGGCATTCTAATGCTAATTCACATTTTCGACTTCTTCTCCAAAACCGTCTTCCACATTAACTTAAAACTTGGTGGCAATGTACCTTGGGTGGGTTTCTACCAGTAGTGTTCAAATAGTCATGCTCCAGTGATTTTTGGATTTAAAAATTTTTTTTGGGGGGGGGGGTTCTTTTTTTTGGACAAATCTTAAAAATTCTTCTCTGGAAACGCTTACCCAATTGCTTTGATATCACACAGGAACACACCTAGGGACTCCTTGTTAATTTGTTCACCAGGTGGCGCTGCAATTTTAATTATTTTTTTTTATGTAAATGCACCTTTCCTATTGATTACCATGCAAGTCAATGGGCATTTTAATGCCAATTTACATTTTCGACTTCTTCTCCAAAACCGTGATCTAGATTTACTTCAAACTTGGTGGGGATGTGCCTTGGGTGAATCTCTACCAAGTTTGTTCAAATGGTCACGCTCTATTGATTTTTGGATTTTTTATGAATTTTGTTGTTTTTTGACGGGGCAAACCTTAAAAACTCTTCTCCTCTGAAACCGCTCACCCAATTGCTTTGATATCGTACATAGACACTCCCGGTGACACCTAGTTCCCAATTTGTTCACCAGGTAGCGCTGCAATTTGTTTATCAATTTTTTGTATGGTTTTGCTATTTTTCACTTGTTCTCAGAACTGTTCCTCAGATTAAGCTAAAATGTGATGGATATGTTCTTGTGGAAGGGTCAAACAAAGTTGTTTACTAGGTGGCACTGCTTTGGATTCATGATTTTTAAGGATTTTCAATTTGGGTACTTATCATTCAATGCAGCTATTGATTACTATGTAAGTCAATGGGCATTCTAATGCTAATTCACAGGACAACTGACACAAAATTTACTGTTTACTTGATAACTTGAGAACTGTTTTGAGTTAGTACCGTGATGTTGCTCATGTTAATTATTCTGTATGGTCATGCTGAGACAGTACATGAATAACCTTGACCTCGTTTGTGGGGTCATGGTGCAACGTACATGAATTTTACTCTTCACTATAACTTGAGAACTACTTGAACTTTGATGTTGCACATGTAAGTGTTCTTCTATAAAGGTCAGACTTACTCAGAACATGGTGTCCTTGATCCTTTCCCAAGTTCATAGAGCTACAAGTGTGAAAAAATGTCAAGATCAGCTGAGCATGGGCTGTTCACACAGCCCTCTTGTTTGTTCTTTTTTGGGGCAAATCTTATGAAGTCTTCTCTGAAACCGCCCACCCAATTGCTTTGATATCCCACAGGGACATTGCCGAGGACACCTAGTTCTTAATTTGTTCACCAGGTGGCGCTGCGATTTTTTTTTTTCAATTTTTTGTGATTTTATTTGTGTGTTTTTGCTATTTTGGACTTCTTCTCCAGAACCATCACTCAGATTAAGCAGAAAGGTGGTGGATATGTTCCTTGTAGAAGGGTCAAACACAGTTGTTCACTACGTGGCACTGCTGTGGATTCCTGATTTTTAATGATTTTTTCAATACAGGTACTTGTCGGTCAATGCAGTTTTCCTATTGATTACTATGTAAGTCAATGGACATTCTAATGCTAATTCACATTTTTAGCTCAGCTGACTAGTCAGTTAGCTGAGCTTTTTTGAGGTTCCGTCATCCATCCGTCTGTCGTCGTCCACAATTTACATTTTCAACTTCTTCTGAAAAACCATAAGCCAGATTTACTTCAAACTTGGTGGGGAGGTACCCTGGATGAGTCTCTACCAAGTTGATTCAAATGGTCATGCTCCAGTGATTTTTTTTATTTTTTATGCATTTTTGGGGTTCTTTTTTGGGCAAATCTTAAAATATCTTCTCCGAAACCGCTCACCCAGTTGCTTTGATATCTCACAGGGACACTCCCGGGGACTCTTAGTTCTGAATTTATTCATCAGGTGGTGCTGCAAATTTTTTCCATTTTTTACCTCAGCTGACTTGTCAGTCAGCTGAGGTTTTTTGAGGGTCCGTCGTCCGTCCATCCGTCAGTCGTTCGTCCGTCCGTCCGTCCGTTGGTCGTCCACAATTCACATTTTCGACTTCTCCAAAACCGTCAGCCAGATTCACTTTAAACTTGCTGGAGATGTGCCTTGGGTGGGTCTCTACCAAGTTTGTTCAAATGGTCACACTCCAGTGATTTTTGGATTTTTAATGAATTTTTTTGTTCTTTTTTGGGTAAATCTTACAAAATCTTCTTCTCCGAAACCGCTTACCCGATTGCTTTGATATCACACAGGAACACTCCCTGGGACTCCTAGTTGTTAATTTGTTCACCAGGTGGCGCTGCAATTTTTTCCTAATTTTTTATGAATTTTGTGTGTTATAGCTATTTTCAACTTCTTCTCCAGAATCGTCACTCAGATTAAGCTGAAACGTGGTGGATATGTTCCTTGTAGAAGGGTCAAACATAGTTGTTCACTATGTGGGAATGCTGCGGATTCCTGATTTTTAACGATTTTTTCAATTCGGGTACTTGTCGGTCAATGCAGCTTTCCTATTGATTACTATGGAAGTCAATGGGCATTCTAATGCTAATTCACATTTTCGACTTCTCCAAAACCGTCATGCAGATTAACTTCAAACTTGGTGGCAATGTACCTTGGGTGGGTGTCTACCAGGTTTGTTCCAATGAATTTGAATTTTTTTATGATTTTTTTTTCAAAAATCTTTACAAAAGTTTTAATAGGAAAGTTTAACATGGGAATTTCTAGTAATGGTCATAACTTTAATAATATTGACCAGATTTACTTCAAACTTGGTGGGGATGTGCCTTGGGTGGATCTCTACCAAGTGTGCTCAAATGGTCATGCTCTATTGATTTTTTGATTTTTTATGAATATGTTTGTTCTTTTTTATGGCAAACCTTCAAAATTCTTCTCCTCTGAAACTGCTCACCCAATTGCTTTGATATCGTACATAGACACTCCCGGGGACACCTAGTTCCCAATTTGTTCACCAGGTGGCGCTGCAATTTTTTTATGAATTTTTTGTATGGTTTTGCTATTTTTCATTTGTTTTCAGAACGGTCCCTGAGATTAAGCTGAAATGTGATGGATATGTTCTTGTGGAAGGGTCAAACAGTTGTTTAGTAGGTGGCACTGCTTTGGATTCCTGATTTTTAAGGATTTTCAATTACGGTATTTACCAGTCAGTGGAGCTTTCCTATTGATTATTATGTGAGTCAATGGGCATTCTAATGCTAATTCACAGGACAACTGACACAAAATTCACTGTTTACTTGATAACTCGAGATCTGTTTTGAGTTAGCTACACATGTTAATTATTCTGTATGAAGGTCATGCTGAGACAGTACATGAATGACCTTGACCTCGTTTGTGGGGTCACAGTGCAACATACATGAATTGTGCTCTGCATTATAACTTGAGAACTACTTGAACTTTGATGTTGCACATGTAAGTGTCTTCTATAAAGTTCAGACTTGCTCAGAACATGGTGTCCTTGATCCTTTCCCAAGTTTATAGAGCTGCAAGTGTGATGAATGTCAAGATCAGCTGAGGCACGGGCTGTTCACACAGCCCCTTTTGTTTTATGATTGTGTGTTTTTGTTATTTTCGACTCCTTTTCCAGAACCATCACTCAGATTAAGCTGAAACTTGGTGGATGTGTTCCTTGTAGAAGGGTCAAACAAAGTTGTTCAAAAGGTTGACTCGGTTCATTTTTTCATTCATTTTTTGAAAAAGTACAAAATAAAAATTTTTTTTTACGCAACCTGAACATGGAGATTTCTTGTAATGGAAACAACTTAGATAATGTTTGCCATATTTATGTCACAGTTTGTAGAAATGTACCTTTGATAGGTCTCTACATATGTTATTCATATGGTCACACTGATTTTTGCATAAATTTTTGGGTAATTTTTTTGAAAAAAACAGATGCATGTCAGCTGAGCACAGGATCATCATGATCGTCTTGTTTTGATTTGTCCTTTGTCATTTTTCCCCTTCAAATATTTTCTCCCTAAAGTGTCAAGCCAATTGCTTTGAAGTTGCGTAGGAGCACTTCTGGTGACTCCACAGACCTTCGATCTACAAGGTAGCGCTTTTTTTTAATGTGTGTGGTTTTTGACTTCTCCAAAACAGGCACTCACATTATGCTGAAATTTGATGGAAATGGACTTTCTGGAAGACTCCAGCAAAGTTCTTCACTATGGAATGATGCGTCAGATCCCTGACTTTTTATTTTATTTTATTTTTTTTAAAATTTGGGTTGTTCATGCACACATTCTTATTGTTATATTGCATGCACCAAGTTGGAAGGGACAAACAATGCAAGCGTCAGCTGAGCAGAAGTTGTCAGAAAAAAATGTTGATTTCAAATGTGGAAATCCCAAGTCATGTCCAAGCAGAAACAAGAAAACCCAAGAGGGCTGTGTGAACAGACCATCCTCGGCTGACCTCGACATTTAACCCATAGTCTCGCTATAGTTTTGGGGAAGAGGATTTTGGAGAGGAAGTAAAACTGGGAGTTTCCATTGCAATCCCCATTGACTTACATGGTAAACCCCACCAAGTTTAAAGTGAATCTGGCTGATGGTTTTAAGGCGATTTCAAATGTGGAAATCCCAAGTCATGACCAAACAGAAACAAGAAAACCCAAGATGGCTGTTCACACAGCCGGTCCTCGGCTGACCTGGGCATTCAACCTCACTGTAGTTTTGGGGATGAGGGTTTTGGAGAGGAAGTAAAACTGGGAGTTTCCATTGCAATCCCCATTGACTTTCATGGTAAACCCCACCAAGTTTCAAGTGAATCTGGCTGATGGTTTTAAAGAAGTTGAAAATGTGAATTGTGGACACAGATGGACCATACTGTAACCACAGCTGACTGACAAGTCAGCCATATAAAAGAGTGCAGCGCCACTTGGAGAACAAATTAAGACCTGCAGGGTCCCCAGAAGTGTCCCTATGCAGTTTCAAAGCAACTGTCCAAGTGTTTTTGTTTTTTTAATTTTATTTTTGTTTGAAGATTTTGCCCAAAAAAATTAAACCCCCAAAACACATCCAAAATTCATCGGAGCAAATAAGCTGCTGAAGCTAGCCACATCCCCCCCCCCCCAATAATCATGGTGGTAAATACACATGATGTACATTTGTATATCAGAGTAAGTAAAGTGTGAAAAATTTCTGTTGGTGGTAATATGGAAATAAAGACAGAGAACCTAAACATATTATGGGTTCCTGTTTTGAGGGGGAACCAATAAAGACGAGGGTTGTCAATTCTTTCTTCTTTAACATGTAGGATTCCAAAGTGAGGTCCTACCTTGAAACATGTTGTGACCATGTTTAATGAACTTCCATTAAGTCTTCTGTAGATATTGCATAGAACAGAATTCTATTTGAATAGCCCTGTGATCTTGAAGCTTATTCATCTTTGTTAATTAATCATGAGGGATAATTAGCTATGCAAGACTACACTTGTATGCACTTCTTCAATATACTCACATTACAAATTTTGAGGGGTCCTTTGTTATACTTACTAAGAAAATGCATGGACAAACCATGCAGGTGATTTGAGCTGCTTAACGATGTGTTAATTAGTAAAAGAAAGTAATCAACGAAACAAATTCATGTTATTGCACACCTCCTACCTCAAATCTACCATGAAAATTTCAAAGGGCTAGCATTTATAGTTCCAACGATATGGTCTGGACAAAATCATTTCAGATCTGGAGGTTGCTTAATGAATTGGCTGATTATATTGAGAGTAATTCAGCACACAAAATAATGCCTATGCACACCTGCTACCTTAGATGTACCATCCCTGTAAATTTCAAAGGGCAAGCATTTATAGTTCACAAGATAGCGCCCAGACAAAATTATGCAGATAATTTTGAGGTGCTTAACCATCTTTGTTAATTAATAAAAGAAAGTAATCAGCCGAATAGATTTAATCCCATGCACATCTCCTACCTAAGATGTACAAAACCTGAAAAATTGAAAGGGCTAGCATTTATAATTCCAAAGATAAAGCCCGAACAAATTAGTTTCTGATCTGGGGGTTTTGTAAATGAAATTTTGTTGATTATTAATGCAAGCAATTAGGCACACAAAACAATACCTATACACACCTACTACCATTGATCTACTAACTTTATAAATTTCAAAGGGCTAGCATTTACAGTTTAAAAGATATGACCCAGACAAAATTTGTTTTGGATGCAGGTGATTTTGAGGTGCTTAACAATCTTTGTTAATTAATTAGTAAAAGAAAGTAATGAGTCGAATAAATTTAATCCTATGCACACTTCCTACCCAAGATCTACCGACACTGAATATTAGAAAGGGATAGCATTTCTAGTTCCAAAGATATGGCCCGGACAAAATCTTCTAAACTGGAGGTTGCCCAATGAACTTTTTATTAATGCAAGCAATTAGGCACACAAAACAGTGCCTATGCACACCTACTACCTATGATATACCAACTCTAATATTTCAAAGGGTTAGCATTTATAGTTTAGAAGATATGGCCCGAACAAAATTTGTTTCAAACAGGCAGTGCCCATTATTGTATTCCCCCGCCCCCCACCCCTCCCCGGGCAGCTAGAACAAATTTGGTAGAGACCCACCAAAGGCAGATCCCCACCTAGTTTGAAGAGGATCTGGGCATTGGTTTAGGAGTTGAAAATGTGAATGGACGAAGATAATTAGATGGGTGGGTGCAGACAACTGACCACCCTAGAAGTTCAGCTGAGCTAAAAAAAAAGAACCCACTTGCTTTAGATCAATTGTGAAAGGTTTTTACGCAAGGCACTTTCTATGGCACAGATTTATCAAAGTGTGTGCTTCAACACACACTTTTGTTTTTCCTGAAATTCTTTACTTCTTCACCAGCAAATTTGTCCCAACACTATTATACATAGAAACTCCAAACTTGGCATGATTGTACCTCCACACAAGAAATTGGACCTTTTTATAAAGAGGAATGATGTTTAAAACTATACAAATTAAGAGGCATTTGATATTTTAGATCTTGGAAGATCTTCAAAAGTATCATAGATAGAGATGTCATTCCAACTTCTAATACAGGGTTATTGATCATTGTGCTCTAATGAATTTAAAACAAAAGTGGTAGCAATTTAAATTATGCTAATTAGCAGCATTTGAAATTTTAAAACTTAAGTATCTTCAAAACCTTTATAGAGATGTCAACTTCTACCAGGGGGTTATTGACCATTGCACATGTAATGAATCTAAAACAAAAGTGGTAGCAATCTAAATTATGCTAATTAGCAGTATTTGAAATTTTCAATCTTGAATAATTTCAAAACTAGAACATTGTGATGCCATTCCAACTTCTGCTCCTGTGTTATGGATTAGTTGTACATTGCCATACCAATGTGCTTTGAAGACACACAGATTTGCTATGCAGCAAATTATCTTTTCTAGTATACTTCCTGCCCCTTCATGTGGGAGAGGTTACTCAACGACTTGCTCAAAACTGTTGTGCTTGAATCTTTTCCACATCAGGGGGTGAGAATGGTTACAAGTGCATCTTGGCTATTCCAAGAGCAAACTGGCTACCTATAATGCCCTACCCCAGAGTTTTACAGTAGTTAGACCAAACATTTTATTTTGTTGAAGGAAAGCAATTTTGGCTGAAAGTTGCCAAATGGCAACCAATTCTCATCCCTGAAGATGAAGCAAACTTGTTCTCTCACAGCCATTTGTGACTTGCAAGCAGGGTATCATTGCTTGGGACAGGAGAAATTATTGTTTAACGCTTTCAGTACCAATTTTTGGACAGTCAACAGCTTTTCTCAACACACTGGGAGCAATATTCTTTCCGGAACTACAGGCATACTGCTACTTGAATGAAAGGTCTTTTTACAAGGAAAATGAATCTGGGATCCTAATGATAATTCAGACTCGTTTGACATGTGATTGCCCTTTCAAGGCAGGGTCTGGTTTTGTGCAAAATGACTGAAATTTGTATTTAAAACAAGGTAATATACTGCTTTTTAGGCAAAAAGAAGGGTCCCAGAAAGACCATTGGGAAGGATTTCAGACTTTAGGAGGGTAAATCACATCACTGTTAAGTAGATCGATATAAGTCCTGACTGGCACTGAAAGAGTTAATAATGATGCACAACAGGATGAAAGAACAACACAGGCTAAATTTCCTCTTTTATTTTGCATTCTACAAACCAGTTTAGTAGTAAATGCATTTTGTCTTCTGCTGTTGCACAAGGGGGTTACATAATCACGCAACATTTCTCAGTTACACAGAATGTGGAATGTAACTGAAACCCGTTTCACTTCAAGAAAGTTGTAATTTCCCAAAGGAAGTTTTTAACTTTTGACGTTTTTTTTTGTTTTTTTTTTGTTTTTTTTTTGTGAATTAAACTACTGCAGAGTATTTTAACTTCAAACTTCACAATTTTATTTAACATATTGTCCTGATGAAAAATGACACATGATGATTTTGTTTTGGGCAAAGCTCCATCAGGTTTCACAACTACAACTGTGTCCGACGTACAAACTGTGTACGACACAACAAACTGCAACAGGTTTTACTTGCAGATTCTTCTGTGAATTCTTCAAACCTGCAAGTTACATAAGCCGCAGAGCCTTGAGTTAGTTCAGTTTTGACTTCTGAAAGAGATACAATTTGATTAGCAAGCAACACAAAGTTCAGATTTGTGTCACAATGCCATTTCTAATACTTAGCTTACACCACTTAAAACTACTCTTTCACTTTGAATATTGTTGCAAAGTATTCCCAACAGATTTCATGTTGCTGTTTAACCCATGGACGCAGAAAACAATTCTGCTTCAGTATGTCAGTAGATAGTTAACTTCTATTAAAACTTGTTACAAAAATACACATAAAACAACAAAACCGAAAGCTGTTTGTTCATCCACCTCTCATACTCCAATGGAGTATGTCTAAACTGAATCACCAGAGGGCATCACTGGTCGACAAGGATAACCCGGTATCTTCTTGCTTGTCAGACACAGTGCAAGGTGTTCGGTGATCCTTCTTTAAGCCTTTCCCCCTCAAACCAGCCAAAACTGGCTGGTGGTCAAATGTCATCTGCTTCAGTGTTTTAAACTAATTTCCACAGTTATGAAAAACAATTTGAGAAATGTACGAGACTTATCAAGATCACGTCCCAGGTCAACAGCTTTCCTTGACATGGGTTGCCCAACCCATGCCAAGGAAAGCTGTTGACTCAGTCTTAATTCAAGGGGGAAAGGGTTAAAAAGTGGTCTGGATGCCACGCCAGTTTGCCTGACCGCTAAGCCAATCCAGCAACAGCCTCAATACGTGATGCACCATACAATCAACTCATCAATTGTGACAGTAGTCAGAAGTAATGCACACATTTAACTCATTCCACCCAGATAGAAGACCGAGTCAACAGCTTTCCTTGGCGAGCTCTGGGCTCATTGCACCCAGAGTGTGCCAAGAACAGCAGTTGACCATGGCATATAATTTGGAATGACCTTACATGCAAGTTTCATCCAAAATTTTGAAAAATAATCCCTAAATTAGTAAACTACAATTAACAGATGACATTTAGATATTAGCGGGAAAAAGCGTCATTAGGGTGGAATGAGTCGACATCGATGATGCCTGTGGGCTTGAATAGCCAATTCTGTTACTTGTACCACAGCACTTTTTGTCTTCAATTTGGAAAAAGCAGTGGGTTATATCTCTTTTACACTTTAAATATTTGTCTTGTCTGAAAATTTACTTACTGGTACTCAACACAAAAGGGCTTACCTTACTGTAAAACCCTGCTTATACTCTGAAATATTTTTCTTATTCTGTGTGCATCATGAAAAGCTCAGAGGGGTCTGAAGTGACTATAATAACCACAAAATGCTATCCATATGGTACTGAGGTTTTCCTCTCCTGCTTACCTTTCTTAACAAATAAAATGAAGGCAGACATAGCATATTTGGGGCAGTAAATTGCAATCAGATTTTTCTTGCAAAAAAACACAGTAAAATAACATTTCATAAATGAATAATAAAATAAACTACTGCTGCATAAAACTCATTTTCCTTTAAATTAAATAAAGCTGCTCCAGTGAACTTTGTTCATACACCTGTATTGTACAACACTGTCAATTCCCAGGACATTCTCCCTATTTCCAGCATAAGAGGAAGGCGATATAGAACTACAGATGGTGCTTAAAATGAGAGGAACATTATATACAGGTCAGGGATGCACTTCTCAGTTTAAGTTCTACACAATGGAATATACCTAAATCACTTGAATCATGGGAAGCAGCAATGGTGAAGACTGATCGCCTGACATCTCCTGACCAATCAAATGAAACAGGTATTGAGAGATCTTTCTTTTTGGACAGACAGCATCTCCATGATGCAGGTGTTTAACAATTATTCAGTTTTGGCACAGGTGTTCATAAATATTAATTTGTCACATTACTGTATAAACTGATTCGCTGCCAAGATAAAAGAAACAAGATTAACCCTTAAAGCACCGACTTAAGACTGAGTCAACAGCTTTCCTCGGGATATTGCACGCAAAGTGTCGTGAGGAAAGGTGTTGACTAAGACTACTTTTTGCTTTAGACTAGGCTTGCTGTTATTTGAATGAAAGGTATCTGCATGCGGAATTTGAATCTTTTAACCATTGTACGTTTAACAGTAATGAGAAAACGACTACAGCCGTGATTAGCCCTTTAAGGGTAAATAGCTGACAACCCATCTTATACTTAGTTGTGGAGATGACCTGATAGCTGTCCAGAAATGGCACAAATATATTTAGCTTGAAATAATACGATCCAGTGCATCTTTAAACGGAACATAATGTGCTGAAATATGTACAGTTCTTTCCTTGTAAATTGACCTTTCAGGCCCCCTCCTGTTAAATGCAACTAACAAAATGAAGATAAGACTGGTTCATATCCAGTGTTCCTGTTCAAAATGCACTACTTGTCCTGCTTGTAATAATTTGTTCATTCACCAAAGAACATACCTGTCGCCAAGATACAGTAGTTGTACTTTAATAGTTGGTCCTTTTCCCTTTGTTAGGAATACTACAAGTTTAGAGTTGTTGTTTTTTTTAAAAAAAGTATTTCAACTAAATAATTTCAGCTAGGTGCATTCTAAATGCCTTAACTGAAGAAGCTACAATATAAATAGTTAAAACAAAAACTGGCTACTTTCAGTTGGGTCCATGTTTATGCCACCAATTTAACAAACTTGAGAAGCTACCACATAAATACATGTAACTAAAACAAAATTATGACAAGACTAACATGATTAAAATAGAGCCTGGTACAAAAAGTTCCACATAATCTCTTAGCTAAGAATAAATCAACTGTAAGTTTTTCCTATGAATTTGCCATTTTCTGATTGAAAAGTGGAAATTTTGTGCTTACTACAAACATTAACAATAAATTTGGATTTTGCGCATAGCAAAATATCCTTCTCCAATTGTACACAAGTTGATCACAAGGTTGCAGAAAAAAAAAGTTCACCTCATTCCTTTCTGACCTACCAAAACAAGCTGCAGTTTTCACGAACTGCACTCCTGCACTGAGCAGATATTTGTGTGGCACTTTGGTCTTTTCTCCACTCCATTTACCATAACTGCCCCCCTTCATTTTTGGGTCAGAGAGAGTGAATATGATGTTCTACAATTAACCATTTTTCATGATATTGTCCTAATACTGTTCAAAACATAGCTAGCCTTCTTTCATTGTCATTTTGTAGGGCCCTCACTGCTCACTGGGGCAAGTAGGTTAATCTATGTATATTTGCATTAAGACATATTTGCCATGTTTGTGGCTTGACTTCTGTCACATGTTTAATGACAAATGTACAAAGACTGAAAAACAGTATGATCAAAGTTCAAGGCAAAGCTTCAGCTGGCACCTGTACTGGATGAGGTATGTCTAAGCACGATATTTTGTTTTCTTTGTAAATTATCCATCTTATTACACAACACAATTTCTTCTTTCTTAGAGACAAGATACACACAATAAAGGTTCTGCAGATACCAAGACTCTTCCCCCCCCCCCTTCAAATGACCAAAAGTGACTGGATTAGGTATATGTCAAATGTCATCTACTCCATGTTTTAATAATATCAATGGGAATGAAGTAAAATTTGAATGACAATTGTTGGAGACCTATCAGGTCATCCTGCTACAGATCTGCAGCTCACTGGCCACCTAACCCATACCATGAAACCTGTCCACTTAGTCTCAGTCCAAGGGGGAAACAGTGCAGACACTGGGCACCTAATTTGTCTTTAACACAGTGGTACCTCCTCCAAGACCAGCTCTCATAAAGAACTAAGACCAGCTCTCATAAAGAACTGAACATCTCAGGGCTGCCCATTCACAACACAACCTTATTTCTGTAACAAACTTGCCTGTGTTTTAACACCACCTGTGACATAAGACCACTTTTGGAAGGCAGTGAGGCTGCCTTAAAAAGCAGGTACTACTGTATATACTGAGTAAGTATGTAGGGGGGTGGAAGTTCTCAAGTTTCTAAAACATGCAAGAGACATGGATTCATTTTCAAGTTGAACAAGTATCACAATAGTTTAGCCTGAACAAAGTAAAAATGCTTTCCTCACCAGAACATTTTGATGCTTGCACATATGAAACCTTCAATCAAAAATAGAGAGGATCCACAAACAATAAAACAAACGTGGAAAAAAAAAAAAAAAGGATGGCAAGTTAATGTCAAGATAAATAACTCCTAATAAATACACTGTTTTGTTCTCAAAGTTGCATTTTGGGGGCATGATTTTGTATGTTCTACACATGTAAAATCTTTACCTCAAATATACTGCTAATTTTTTATTTTTAACCTTCAAGTTAACTCCTCTTTGTGCCATATTGTCCAAAGATTTAACATCCAAATGTTCAGTCTATTTTCTAAATGACATCTCACACACTCTTTATTTCAAATGGCACAAATTCCTTATCTTGTCCCTCAAAAATGATAGGATCAATTTACTGTTTGGCCAATGAAGTGGCTAATGACCTGTCTGAAACCTGTCTTGAAAGACCGCCTCTAGGGATGACCAAATTGTGGTTTCTCATAGGAAGTACAAACTAGAAGCAGTAGCCAAAAGGCAGAAAGACATACTGGTTACCCCCGTAACATGGGAGTACATTGTGCCTCAATGTTTTCCATAACCTTCTGCAGAGAAAAAAAACCTTGTTTTTAAAAGAGACATGTCATTTGTATTTTACCTTCAAAAACGAAGGAAAATACATGTACCCTCACGTTACCTTTCAATGTTTGAACAAAGTGTATAATAATAAATGGGTCAAGAGCAACAAAGTTTCTATATTTATTAGCTTGTATAAAGAAGCCTACTGTGACCTTGAGTTGAGTCCGGACAACATTATGTCTACAGTTGCTCGCTGTGACCTTGACCTACATAGCTCAAGGTCACTGTTGCTCCATGACACATCCTTTAGTTAAAGAGAATTACTATACAAAGTTTGAAGATCCATGCATTAATGAAGGAGTTAGAGTCCGGACAAGATTATGTCTACAGATGCCTACTGTGACCTTGACCTAAGAAAACTCAAAGTCACTGTTGCTTTATGACACACACTTTAGTAAAAGAGAATAACCATACGAAGTGTGAAGATTGGAGCACTATTGGAGGAGATAAGAGTCCCGACAAGGTCACGTCTACATACAGACGGACAGACATAGTGAAACCAGTATACCCCCCCCTTCCACTTTGTTGCAGGGGGTATAATAACAAGAAAAGTACTAAGCAAAGGATGCTGAAATGGTGGTCTTCCAAGGCAGGTGGTCTCTCATTGGAGTGGTCTCTCACGATAGACCACTATTAAATTCAAAGTCTACTTCTTTATTGACACCTCCACCATCTATTTAAAATGGCACAAACTCCTTCTGCTGCCCTCAAATTGCGAGGATTGATTTATTCTTGCTTGGTCGATGAATTCGCAGACGGCCGACACCTTGCAGAGGTTACTATGTTGAACACTGGCACGATGCTGATCTATAGAGGAACGTGTGTGAAGAGATAGGAAACCGACTCCCCGTTGTGTGTACGCCGGATGGCTTCTGCCATCATCATCGATATGTCAATGCACTGCAAAAGCAGAATAAAACTTTAGCAAATCTTTTACAATGACCAGGTAGAGCAACAACTGACCTGCCTGTGAGCTGGACACTACTCTGCTTCATCTTTGTACAATGAGGCTGCACCAAACCTCATTTGGCCACTTCAGCAGTGAGGCATACTTAGTTACATGTCAGGAAAAGTCCTGCTGCCTTGAAACCCTCAACATCCTGAGTATCATTCTGATTCATAATAGGTTGCAATATCAGACTGCTGGGCTGGGGAAAAGAGTGGTGTCAAAATTTGAATTCCATCATGTACTTGTACAGATTCATTTGTGCCACAAAGCGCCAATAACATTGGGTGTAAATAAACAGGTAATCCATCCAATACATAATCCTGTATTTTGCAGAAATCATGGATCAGCTAGATTCCTACAACTGCAGGCAGAGATGGGGAATAAGCATTAGATCAACAACTCTATGGCTCATCTACTCAATACCTTGGGCTTTTACCTAAGAATAGGGTAGTCAGTACATCCTTAATTGCCTGGGCAACCCATCAAACCTTGATTACTCATTGGTTCCCGTAGCGCAGGTCAAGGGCCATGTTTAAGCTCTGCCACGTTCTGTTGCATTTGCCCTGTGCTTCAATATGGTGGGCAATAAAATGGTTCCTTGCTATATGCACATACAAGTCTGTTATAACTCTTGTGGCAGAGCTGGGAACCAGGCTATCAGCTGTATTTCAATATTTTAGGAAAATGCTGTGATTCATGCCAAGAGCAATAGACAAATAATTACAAACATAACTGTACCAGGATATATACATATGTATAGATATAAATATACATGAAATGCAGACATTTCAACATATTGAAAACAGAACAGGCACGCAAAAACATTCAACATAAAGATCATGCAAGCTATGATGTGCACTTTTTAACTATGACTGCTTTTCTTGTGAACAATTTACAATCACCTAAAAAGCCCATGTCAACTACTCAATACATGCTGTTAGATAACTGGTAAGTTGCACAATTAAAGTCCCCAATCTGCCACCTGAGGGCACTGCGAGCGTATTGCCATGCTGAAGCATTTGCTGCAGGACACTCAATCCACAGAGAATTACCATTACTTCTTAATGTCAACCAGCACATTTCTGTATCTATTCAGCAAGAGTTTAGCATAAGGAAATTATTTACATTTCCTTGGTAGCCCAATTATTCAATCTGTAAATTATCATGTGATTGCCGGGTCACAAGAAGTTATGTGGATGAATGGAAAAGGTCCTGCCACAGCTGTATATTGGCTTTTGCCTTCTTTCTATGTGGCTGTTACTTGGATTCTTATATGGTCGGGATATCCGTTGACAGTTACTCTGTTTAAAAAATGTAAACTGTTATTTCCCAGCATTATTAAAAGTTACTTATGACAGTACATTGAGAATTTAAACTTTGACCCCCCCCCCCCATAAAAATAATGAAAAAAAAAAAAAAAAAAACATCCGAGGCAAAACAGTTTACTGTTAAAATTCCACTTTGGTGGCCACTGAGGTGGACTGAGAATTAAAATACAATCAGAAAGTACTGGATCCATCCTCCCTCCCTCCCTTCCTCCCCACTTCATCCTGGAATGTGGCTGGACAGATGGAAGGATGGACGGACAGATAAATGGAACCTGTGCAATATGTAATCTTCAAAGCTAACCCTTACTGGGGACTATATTCCTATGCAGTATGAAATCCCTAGCTCATAAAAATTCTAATGTCATGTGGAAACCAATGTGGCTCTGTGACCTTGGGAATTGGATCAAGGTCATCTATTTTCAAATGTGACCTTACCCTGATATAGAACAATAATCCTGTGCAATATAAAGGACCTTGGGAATTGGGTGAAAGTCACCCAACTTTGAACCTGACTTAACCTTCATGGAGGTCTTATCAAAGTCTTATATAGAAACATAATCACACAAAATTTCAACCTCCTACGTCAAATCCTTCTCAAGTGCTTCTGCAATTTTTAAAAGGTGGTCAGGTGACCTTGAAAATAGGTCATGGTCATCCAACTATAATCAAAACCTTGTTTGTATTATGCATATAATCATGCACAATTTCAACCTCTGAAGTCAAATGAGGAGTTACCGCATTTGCGTCAATTTTAAGATGAAATGCCCACGTGACCTTGAAAAATGGTCCAAGGTCACCAATTTGCAATCCCAAGCAAGGTCTTGTATGGGAACATACATGTATTCACAAAAAGTTTTAACTTCCCAAGTCAAACTTTTCTTGAGTTATCACATTTGTAACAATATGGTGAAGAAGTGGAAGAAACGGACGCAAAAACAATGTCACCCTGTTGCACAGGGAGACATATATTTAATTTTGGTCTAGCCCTTATACAGGACTCTAATTTTGTGCAATACGAAAGCCGTAGGTCAAACAGTGCTTTTATCTATAATCCTAAGCAAAACAGCCAACACAATCAAGCAAAATTTCCCCCAAAATTCTCATCCATTTGTCTTTTTCCCATACCACATAGTAACAAGGACTTAACCTTTTCAACGACTGTCAAATCTGAACAAAAAAATCTTTAATAGATGTCAAAACTCGCTTGGCACTGCTTGTTCCCCTGCATGGCGATCCACTCGTAGCGCCCTCTTGTGGCATATGTGGAATTACCAATGTGTAACACACCCATACTAAGTTCTAAACTGTTATAATTACGTTCATTATTATCTGTACATTAACATTTAAAAAAGTTCGCTGTAATAGGATCCAATCTCCTTGGAACTGAAAGTCAACAAAAATTATTCCTAAAAAAATATTTGTGATTAACAGGGTCCGCGTATGTGCCATCCGGTTCATAACCGCTTGGTTCTACACTTGCCATGCTTCTCTAAGCTTGTACTTTCTTGCATTTCTTCAATAGTCGGATATACTTGTTGAAAACAAATTTGTTTCAGCGTATCAAAACTTCCACACGGATCGACCCAAGTTTAAATTCAATTTGTAATTTAGAATAGTTGCTGGAGTAGGACTTGAGCAGATTTTTACACAGAGACCTACACTTCTGTTCCAGACCTATCTTATAGGTCATACGTAGTGGGTCTGGGCTTTCATGATTCTTTCTAAAAATACTGATGTGCCCTACACTCTTCTCAGATGTCCACCAG
This sequence comes from Hermodice carunculata, assembly GCA_964020975.1. Taxonomy (NCBI): domain Eukaryota; kingdom Metazoa; phylum Annelida; class Polychaeta; order Eunicida; family Amphinomidae; genus Hermodice; species Hermodice carunculata. The sequence goes on along the minus strand of OZ026619.1, from coordinate 17,043,043 downwards.
TTCAAATTTTGTGTCTTGTACTTCATGAGCTTCGCAGTTTCCACTATTCAAGGGAGTTTGACTTGTATTTTTGAAACAATATAAGGGTAGTTTTAACCATCACATTCAAATTAAAGGTTCGGCTAGTCACCACACTCCCGAGCAAACTTGCTTCTGTGAAATTCTGGAGCGAGTACATTTTTGTACGTAAAAATGATTTTAAAACAGTACTTTGGTGTGAGATTACAGTTAATTTGTGCAAGAAATATCTGTAACTTAGAAAGCCAAACTCTCATGCAGTTCATCAAATCTATTTCAGCAGCTGCATTTTCAGCCAAAACATGCAAATGTAATAGTCTACTGATGAAATATATGCCCACTTCATCTGCTTGAATAGTTTGCAGTGTGTGGCCGGGGGGTAGAGAAATACATACAAGATGATCATGGGGCCCTCCATTTTGCTGACCACTTACAAAGTGTTATCAACTAATAATCAAATTAAAGTGCTAAAACATTTTTGGGAATAAATAGAAATAAAATATGAAACCCATTTTCCCACCGTTCTGTCCTCTTCTTTTGCCAGATTTGTGCAAAGTTTCATTGCAATGTGCAGAAAAAAAAAAATGGCTGAAGAGCAGACAACCTGAGTGCATAACCAATCTGCCAGAACACACACAGCCCCTCTACCCAACCTTAAATCACAGCAGCTGATGCCGACAAAACCTGTCATTTACTACTTCACATCTTTTTTCTGTTTGGTTCCCCCGCCCCCGATGTACAACAGGACTGTCATGTCCACAGCAGAACCAATTGTCTCTGAGGTCTATTATCAAAGTTAAGTCACATGTTTACCCCTTTGTGCTTTTTGCCCCACTACTGCACCTCTCAACACACCATCACACTTCCCAAGAGTACATCCATACCAAAAATAGACATTATACAACTGAATTTTTCATACCAAGTTTGCTGTACATTGAAACTTTTGCCATGAGATAAGCCCTACCAACTGAAAAGTCAGCAGAGCTAAAAAAAAAAAAAGTAATAACACTGAACCATTTCCAACAAACTCCAAAATCAAATGAATGACAAATACTTTGACTCCTGTAAGTCAGATTTTGCCAAACTAGCTGGTACAAAAATATTTCTTCACCTTCATGTTGACGTAATTCACAATTGGGACAAGACTGGAATTTCTACAGTGGCACGTGACTGAATAGATACGATACAGATTCTCCATTATGGGTCCGTCTCACAGCTTCCGCTAAAATCATGGAAATATCTATACACTGAAAGTAGAAAAAGGAAGTGCCTATCACAAAGAGATGCCAAAAAACACATGCACAATACAGTGAGGCACATTGGTTCGAGTTCAGCTGTTGGTTAAAAGACTTGTACAGTGAAAACACAGGAAACCCTCATGCAGTCAAATTGTACTAAACAACATTTAATGAAAAGAATTCTTTGTGAGACAAAAATCATTTTCAGGTATGATGAGCTCGTGATCATTTTAATTAGAACATGTAATGATCTTCCTTGTTTTTTCTTCCAAAGTAAAGTGAGTGGGTACCTTTTTAAAATACTTTTTTCAAGCATTAACCCTTGATTTGAACACATTTTCAGCGTAATTGTAGAAGAAACTTTGAAACCAATGGCACCTTGTCCATGTACTTACTTCCCAACTTTGTGTGCATGGTACAAGATTTACCATCAAAGATAGTAAACCCTACTTTTATGGAGCCAGAGCCATAAAATACAAAGACCTTACAGAGGGTTTACTGTGTCACAGTTAAGTGTAATTTGTGAGTTTTTGGGTGAATTCAGATGTATGTTGTGCAACAAGAAATTGAACGTTGGATAAATTATACACATGGAATCACAGGTTTAAGTTCAGATGCCGCCAAACATGTCCAATCTGTAAATCAATTAAACCCTAATTCTCACCTTACCTCAATTTACTTTCAACATTATTTATCATACGGAAGATGTTTAAATTTCTATTTTCACAAACAGGAGCCACAAAAAGCAAGCCTTTCTTGTTACACAAGATACAGGTATATGACAAGAGTAATTGCCACACACTATACACATACATGTCTGGGGTTTATTGCACGATCTACGACATGAAAGCTTTCCACAGACCCCATAGTAGACTACTAAAACACATAAACAACAAACAAGGAACCAGGCCTGCAATGTTTAGCATTCTATAAAAAATGCCATGGTGTGGACAATGTACTGCATGTATCAAATATACATGTATATGGTTTTGTACACAAATCATTTTTGAGACATATCCTGACTTGCAAATTCAATTCAGATTTCATGAGCAAATACCACTGTTAGATATAAATGCACCTGCTTCAAAACCAAAAAACAAAAAACCCACAATGAATAATTCAACAAACTGCATATTTATCAGCACCCGCTAAGTGCTGTAGAACGTCACCTCACACACCTAACTCCTGCAATTACATTCTGGTTCCCTTCTGGTGGTTGTCAATGTGTATATGCTCCCCGACTTACCTGGATTTTATTACAGGCCTTCATTTTGTCATCTTGAGGAATGGTGTTTGTCACTACAACACACTCGAACATGGAATTATTAATACGTGAGATGGCTGGTCCCGAGAAAATCCCATGTGTACAGATGGAATAGACTTTCATGGCTCCAGCTTCCAGTAGTCTAGAAAAAAGAAAAGAGAACTCTTTTAGCTCTAATTCTGGTACCAACATATGCAGTCTTGAATCTTTCAGTGCCAATCGCTACTGAAGAAGATCTACTTAAGTCAAACTAGTCTGAATTATCACAAGGATCTGATTCGTATTCTTAAAAGACCTTTCATTCAAGTACCAGTGTGCTCTTAGTTCCACAGAGAATATCTCAGGTCAACAGCTTTTCTCGATGCACAATGGTTGCCAAGAAAAGCTGTGGACTATGTCCAAATTTGGCACTTAAAGAGTTAAAACTCAAAGCCTGTCAGAGACCGAAACCCCCTCGGCCAGGGTTGATAACTGGGCAACTCCTCTAGTATCAGCATGTGATTATACAGCTTAAGTATGCGTAGGTGATGAAAATAGAAGTTGCTGTAGGTTACTTATATTCAATAGGCAGACTTATGGGAAAACAGTACGGATGAGTGACATTGACCTACTTGTGACCTTGAAGTATGTCACATGTAGGTCAAGGCTACTTCTGTTTGACATTATGACAAAGCTTTGGTGCAAATGCAATGAGAAGAGATATCATGACATCGCCATGTTTCTTCAGTACAGCACTGTGACCTATATATGGGACCCAGGGACCTAGTTTTCACTAGGTATCTCAGGCATCCTTAGGACCAACTGTCATGAATAATTGGTGCAGCTACAATGAGTAATTTAATATTTAGAGTTATCATGGTAAGGCCACTTATCTTCAATGCAGCATTTTGACCTAAATATGTGACCTAGTTCTCAAAAGGTGTCTGAGGCATCCTTTAGGACCAACCGTCACAAATAATTGATGAAGCTACATTCATTATATTTTAAGTATTGTGTTGTGTATTGTTAACACCATTTTTTCTTCAATGTAGTAGTGACCTACATATGTGACCTTGTGATCTACTTTTGGATAGGCACCTGAAACACCTCAATGGCCAGCTGCGATAAAAATTTGGTCTCTGTAAAGTCAGTATTTTTGGAGATATGGTGGTAACAAGGCATGGAAGGATGGACAGAGAGACAGACATCTCTGGTATGTCACTCTTATGTAGAAAAACATGACCCATTTTCATAAATTTCAAACCCAACAATGACAATAAAAAGATTCCAGAGTTACCAAAGCACCAACATTCATCTTCCAATACCAATGTGAAGAAACAAATTTCACTCCTGACTCGAGACAGGCAGTCACCCATAAAAGGCAACTGGTGGTTTTAAACCGGTCCTTGGACGGACGTGTAGGTGATTACAATACCCCTTCAGCCTATACAGGCCGTGGGGTAAAAAGGGGTCACATATTACAGGTGGTCTCCAAATACACAGAATTCATTAAACGAAATAAATGCTCATTGAAAATTTGGTTGTCCAGAACGGATAGTTCTCTGGCAACAGATTGTAGATTGTAGTTGACAGTAGTTACCACTGTTTCAACCATGGCATGCAATGAATAATACACTTAAGTGACCTGGTGACTTGTCACGGCTGCTACGATGCTGAACAACGTAATCCTTGTACTAGTAAATGGATTTCATGATACATTAAATCCTTGTTGTGTTCAGCCATCATTTGATTTTTTTAAAAAATTCATAACATGAAAAATTCTTTTCACACCAAGATTTAGAGGTTTTATTTCTTGTCATAAAATGCAGAGTTTGAATTTGTCTCAAGAGAGAATTAAGTCCAGCTGAAAACAGCAATTCTAGAGATCGTACTTTTCTGCTGCATGACACACTGTGCCGCATGTGTCTGCCATGTCGTCCACCAGGATTGCCACTCTGTCTTTGACGTCACCCACCAAAACCATAGCTGCCACCTCATTAGCTTTTTTCCTCTCTTTGTGAATAAGGGCAAACTCAACATTCAGGCGATCAGCAATTGACGTAACTCTGTTAGTAAACAAAAATAATTTTATAATCTATATGTACATTAATTCTTTCTGAAATGCTGCTCATTAGCATCTCCAATGATTGCCCCTGTACTTACTATACAATTATAAGACTTTGCAAAATGATGACAAAACAATCAGGTCTTTACACCTGCATCGAAAATTTCCCAAGGCCCAGGCAGGCATGAAGAGACAGGCTTCCATGTTGGTGGACTCCTGCAGCCAAGGGAATTGTGCTCTTACTCAATTTGACAGCCCTTCTATTACAAACTTGAACATGCTGAACACACTGTAGTTTCTGGCATATGTATACACATGAGCAGGAGTATGATACAATGCTGCTTATAACAAAAGCAAAATGTCAGCACACTGACATTAAATTTGTCATTCTTATTGATCATTTGGATTTGTTATGCCTTTTACAAAAACACCATACTCCATTTCTTGACAGTTACGTCTACAGTAGCATACCGGTATGTGCCCATCACTATCAAATGCCATCTGTTGTGAACTGCCCAAAAAAGAATACTTCTTCCCCTCTAAATTTACCTGTTAAATTAGCCACCACTGTCAGTATTACATGTGTGTATACACTATTATGTAATTATGCCAGCGAATATGGAGTGCATATGTAATGCCTCCATTTACGGACACTTTTGCACTGACTGACCTCTTGGCTCCTCCAGCATCAGGTGATACAATGATGCTGTTCTTCCACTCTGGAATGTTTTCTCGGATCCACTTCAGCACAGCAGGCTCTGCATACAGGTTGTCCACAGGAATGTCAAAGAAGCCCTAACAGGTGAAACAAACACGTTGTATCAATTGGTTTAACCCTCTCCACCTTACACCAGCCAACACTGGCTGCTGTTCAAATGTCTACTTCTAAATTTTCTTTCTTATTTCAAAAGTACTGAAAATCAATTTGAAGAAAGATTACGATGAGACCTGTCAAGATATCATGCCCCAAACTGAAGAAAGCTGTTGATTCAGTCTTAATTCAAGAGGGGGAGGGTCAAACAGCATACTAACAAAAACAACATGACAGTCACACAAAATATCTTCATATTGTATTTGTGTCTTTTTGCCCAGAACCACTTCCTAGTAGTCATTACCCTATTCCGCAGTCCAAACTCTTTGCTCTCCATAAGCTAACCTGTCTCTGTCTAACCTATATACATATGGATTTACTATTGTCCATACTGAGTCAGCCTTCTAGTCAAGAAATGGTAAACGTAAAAACTTCCTGAAGATGTTCAATCATTGCAATATTCATCCCCTTTACCATTTAATGCCGGTAACAGGTTTCCGTACATTTAGATTCTTTCACATTTATTCCCCACCAAATTGTACAATTTTGCTATGATGATCTCCTTCCCAATGTTCATTTTGCAGGTGGATACTCCTTTTAAGTTTCAGTAATTTTACAGATTCTAATATCAGTGTTGTCTGTAACTAACAATAGAAGGGCCATTTGCACCTACCTGTATTTGTGATGCATGGAGATTCATTTTGATAATGTAACACCTACCTGTATCTGTGATGCATGGGCATTCATTGTGATGTAACACCTCCTGTATCTGTGACAAATGGACATCCATTGTGATAATGTGACACCTACCTGTATCTGTGATGCATGGAGATCCATGTGATGATGTAACACCTACCTGTATCTGTGATGCATGGACATCCATTGTGATGATGTAACACCTACCTGTATCTGTGATGCATGGGCATCCATTGTGATGATGTAACACCTACCTGTATCTGTGATGCATGGGCATCCATTGTGATGATGTAACACCTACCTGTATCTGTGATGCATGGACATCCATGTGATGATGTAACACCTACCTGTATCTGTGATGCATGGAGATCCATTGTTATAATGTAACACCTACCTGTATCTGTGATGCATGAAGATCCATTGTGATAATGTGGTCTGCACCAGCCACAGACAACATGTTGGCAACCAGCTTGGCAGAAATTGGAGCTCGGCTCTACAACAGGTCAAGCATATGTACCCAATCAGAGAAAATCCATGTTCGCTGGATACACTGAACAAACTTTTGCTCTGCTTTGGTCCTATTTTTCATTTGTTCCCCTCACTAAAATATTACAGAGCACTGAAAGCACATGCACTGATGAGATCTAAATCATACACGCAAAACATATGGGCCTATTACAGGGTCAAACCTGTAAGACCACCAACAACTATAGACTGCATTTATCTTTTCAAGACCCCCCCCCCCATCAAGATAATGAACACTCCCTGCTAAATACATCTATATTTCAAGAAAATAATACAAGATCACTTTGACAGGCAACAAGGGTGGTCTTGCCAGAACAATTATTATGTTTCTTAGCAATTAGACGTGGACAAATCTTCACATACGTACCACAAACAGTGTAGCCAATCTCATATTTTTTGGTGATTTACGTTGTTTTTGATCCACCTACATTATATGCTACTATTTCTTTTTCTTTTTCAACTTGTTTCCAAAAAGTTACAAGTGTCTTATGTCAAACACGGCCACTGCAATTCAACTTAACTATATTTTGCATGCCAGCATCAAACATCTCAATTCAGTTTCTCAAGCCTTCAAATGCAAACATGAAATTTCTGATTCAATTCATTGTACCATAGCAACCTCAAAGCTCAGAGACAGAAAAGCAGCAATTTACAGCAGTGTAGCTTCTAGAATATCCAACACACTCATGTCTCCCTCCACAATTACATTTCTCAATTTTTCTCAAACCACACAAGAGCCATGATCAATTTTGTCATGTGACCTTGAAAAAAGTCAATGTCACACACAGACCACCACAGGCATGGACAGTTCATGTGGCGCTTTTATTGTGACAATATAACATCCTACCAGCACTGATTTGTGGTGTTACTTATGGGACAAACAAGTTCACAGATTCGTTAAGGTTTTCATGTATCTTTTTCAGTAACTAAAGGCAACTGAAAAATTGGAGGTCAATGTACTACTCCTAGTCAGCCTGCTACAAGTCCAGTCTTAGTCAGCCTGCTAAAAGTCCACTCCTAGTCAGCCAGCTAAAAGTCCACTCTTTGTCCGTCTGGAAGAAAACTTCCTGGCATGTCAGAAACTTGTCATAGCCTGTACAAGGCCAACAATGAGAGCCTTGGAGAATCTGGGTGGTGAACAGGGTTTCCACCAGAGGGTAAAAAGGGTAAAATAGCATACCCTAAAAATCTGAAGGATGCTTTTGCTCAACCCAAAACTTTTAGCCCAAAAGTAAAATTTTGGCACATATGTCCCAAAAATACCCCACAAAATCTTTATTTTCAGACTTATTACTTTACAATATGAGTATCTGAGTACCCTAAAATTTCACTCTGGCAGAAACCCTGGTGAAGTAGCTTCCTTTCCATGAGATCGTATTGGGAGCTTGATATTTTTTGGCACACTACATTACCCAATCATAGATAACATTTGTCCACATCAGACACTGATACATGATCAAAGCAAGATTACTTATGATTTCCCACACTTGTTAAGGCTTGGAAGCGGGATCTGAAACATCTATCACACTTTTACTTTACAATGGTATATGTAATTAAGAATCACACAAAAAGAAAACAAATGTGCTGTAAATTTTCAAGTTCAGATTCTGTTTCCATTGCTCAAGCAACAATCCCCCTGCCCCCCAAAAACCCTAGATGATCCAAAGGATTGATGTCCCCCATCACATCATGAGTTGTCAAGATACACCTGTATAAAATAGACATGAGTCATGATAAGAGGCAAACAGCTATTCACACGAAAAAAGTATGGTCAAAATTGGTTAGGAACATCTTACTGCAACCAGACCATTCTGGTTAGGATCATCCTACTGCAATCAGTTATACGTGCTTTGAAAGGTGACATGGTACCAACTGCCCCAAATATGTACTGGGTCACCATGACCTTGAAATTATGTCAAGGTCATCCAAAATAAGGCAAACATAAAACCTCTATGGAAGTACTTTTTGGTAGAAAATGAAAGGCCTAGCTTTCAAGGGACTTGAAATATATGAAATAAAGTATGCTGCAAATACCTGTTTAAGAGCCTTATGTCAGACTTGGAAATGATATCTAGGTCAACAAGGCATTGGCCATATGCCCTACATGATACATCTGTGGTGTAAAGTCTACATGAAACAGTTTATGGGCCAGAAGCTGTGACGGACCCGCGGACGGATACAATAGACAGACAGACAGCAGCCCTTATCCCTACTATTTCTATGTCCCCCTATATCACCTTCAGTGGGGGGTGGGGGTGGGGACAACATCGATTAAATGAAACTAAAATTAAATTGAAATAATACTGCTTTGCCATCTTTGCACCTTCAACACAAACATCCTATCCTCCTGGCTTTAACTCATTCCACTTTAACCACGCTTTTTCTCGCTAATATCTAAATGTCGTCTGCTAATATGGGAGATCTGGGTTAGTTCTAAATTTGCCTAAAGGTGGTGCTGCCCATCCTATCCATGGTTGACTGCTCACATTTTGTGGTCACTTTCCATGACCCTCACTTTTTCTCCATAGATTAACATAGGGAACCAGCACATATAAATATAAACTCTCTCTATATATGTTGTCAAAGAAGCATTAAACTTTCATTTTATCACACCTGGGTGTATTTGAAAGATAGCAATATGTACTTCACGTAGATTAGAAGATCTATGATAATTCCAAAAATCATTCTGATATGCAAGGTGAAACTTTCAGGTTCACTGTAATGTAATGGGCTTTGCTGACCCACCTGACCTCAAATGGGATGGGTTGCTAGGGGTCACAAACATGCATCATGAGAACCAAAGCCTGTGTGTCAAGAAATTAAACCAACCCAGACCACCACTATTCTATTTTACTAATTCAGGGATTATTTTTTCAAAATTTTGGATGAAACTTGCATAAAAGATCATTCCAAATTATATGCCCATAGTCAACAGCTTTCCTTGGTGCGCTCCGGGCACAATGCGCCAAGGAAAGCTGTTGACTGAGTCTTCTATCTGGGTGGAATGAGCTGAAAAAAACAAACAAACAAACAAACAAACAAACAAACAAAAAAACAGGCACCCGACCTCCCCCTTGTCAACATTGGGTATGTATATTTTATTGTACCAGTACTTTTATTACCTCTTTTGGGAGGATGTGGTGGTCCTGAAAAAAATCTTTCTGATTGTTTGAGGGGTGCCCCCTTAGGCACCCCCAATACCAGACACACTTTTTGCACCTTTATGGCTGTTATCTCATATCCAGGACATTTTGGATTTTGTGTGATCACTCACACATGCACATAGTTATCCTGTCCATGTTATACAACAGTACAATAATCATATTTTCTACACAACCTAATATTTAGAGCAGCCCATATTAAACCAATGGTGGGTGCCTGTTTTGTTTTGTTTTTGTTTTTTTTGGGGGGTGGGGGGTGGAGGTGGCACTGGTAGGAGGATGTACTTTGTTGCTCATGGAGAAAAAACAGATAATTTTGTTTCTCTGCTCTAACATGTAACCCATATTTTAAAACAAAAATTTTCAGTGAATAAAATAGAACTAAGAAGGCAATAGTCTACCACTATGTTCATCCAACCTTTCAAAACATCATCATGACTATGCAGCACTTCAGCTCTAGGCTATAACTCTTGCCTTCAGAACTAGAGTTTCCACTTTATAGAATTTCCACTTTATTTTTCTTTACACTTTGTGCTGCTGTATGATGTTAAAAAAAACTAACATGCTTTGATCGAAGCTCTTGAAGCATGTAACTATATTCACTCAGGACTCTTTATCACTAAAATAAAATTGTTAATGGGATATTGTACTTTGGTAAAGTGTCGTGTATGCACATCACACTATGAATTGAAACTACTCTGACTATTCAAAATTCCATGCTTTAAATTTGCATGCAGGAACAGTTCTGAGTTCTTTCCATGAAACCACAAAATTCATGAATTCTGCACCAACAAGCAATTCTGCTATCTTCTATCTAAACAGCATCATTGCAGCTAAATATATACATGGATAGATAGTACAGTGGCTTTGCACAGTGATAAAGCATGTGCAACATGGTCAACAAGCAAACATTTTTTTTTTTCTTTTTTAATATATATATTTATACATATTTGTTACAATTTATTTATTTTGAAAAGATGTATACCAAATACAGCTTCAACATATTGGTATATATAGTTAAAACACGGCAAGGGTATGGTCCTGAGGGACTAGTGCAACCGGTTTTGTTCCTTGTGGAACTCTTCAGGCGCGATGTCAGTTAAACCCCTGATAACGCGTTCCACTATGTAGCATGAGATGTTGTACAGTTCCCACGTGTAAGGAGACACGGGTGGGTCGCTTGTCCATGTGTGTATTATTTTTGCTTTCAATATTACATGGAGGGGGGGGGGGGGTTGTGCATCCTCCAACTGTGCATTCCAATACCTATTTAGTGGGAAAATAGACATAGAACAATCCAAAATTTAGCATAACACAAGGCAAGTATGCCTATTTTCCCATCAGGTTCAGACCAAACGGCCCCATAGTAACAAGCTGATGTATCCAATGATATTCCTTTTTGAGTCACAGTGTTTCTGATTTGTTCAATTCATCAATATATTGGTATCTCACTCAGACCAACAGATTTCAACCAAAGTTATCCAATCCACTTTCAGTCCAAAAACATACCAGTCTTTGCCAGAAAGATTCAAGATGACGCAAGTACATACTCAGGCCCAAAGGTCTGCAGCCTTCTAAGACAAAAGCCATGGCTGGGCGGACAATTTAGAATGGTGGAACTGTGACGAACAGGCATAATGTAAATGCACTGTCACAACAGTACTTCCTGGTCTGCTGCAACTCATTTTAAATGAAAATATTTAGGACTTAATGCAGTTGTAATCAGTAATATTGTAAGTTTATATGTTGCATAGTTCACCTTTCAGACATTTTAGGCTAGCTTGTTTTCTGTTAGGTAAACCCCCAGGGGCTACAGGTAGCAAGAAGCAGCCTACGACAGTTACAAGCTTGCCTAATTGTACTTGATATCTGGTTAATATTTCCATTGCATTCTCTTGACTTAAATACAAATGACTTTCATTCTTTTCTGACTTGCCCTATAAATTTACTGTTAATATCCAAAGATTATTAGAAAGTTTGGCCACTATAATTTGCAGTTTTTATACTTGTCTGTTATGCTACTTAACTTTATCTTTTGGCATCTTTCTGTTTTAATATTCACTTTCAGACATTTTACGCTTACATGTTTTCTGTCAAGTTAAACCCCCAGGGGCTATCGGTAGCAAGCAGCCGCCTACGACAGTTACATGTTTGCCTAAATGTACTTAAAATCCTGTTGAGAAAAATTGTTTTGATAACATGTTTTTGGCATAAATGCAGATGACTCATTCTTTTCTGACATGCCTAAATGCACATTTACTCAATATTAAAAAAATTACTTAAAATTGACAGTATTTTCTCAAATGTCACAAACCTGACACATTACGTTGATACATTGACTCAGGGTTGGCAGTGAAATAGAGCTTAATTGTTTGAGGAGTAAGTGTCATCATGGAGTTTGTTTTACATCTTTGGTGCAGGATGTACATTGTTGCAGTCCTTGTTAGGATTTCCCTTGGTTTATACAGGTGGTACAGCTGCAACTGTTTATTTTACAATCACTGGGACTGAATATAATGCCCCAGCTTGTTTCCACTTCAGTTAAACATTGGGGGATGGTTTAACTAGTCTAGGATAAGCTGTCCAGCCAGAAAGGGTACATATTGGTTCAGGGGTAAGTCAAATTGTTCTTATCTGAACCTGTACTATACAAATTTGGTAATTATGGTTTGTTTGACAGGTATTCTTCCTTCATAATGAAGCTCTGCATTTATAAGCAAAACTTCACATATTTAGCTAATTCATCAATTGCCACGTTCATATTTATTCATTATTATGTGGGTTGTCTTTGCTGAATATTTAGCTTAGACAAGGACGCTACTCAGAGAGACATGTACCGTTAAAAGGCTCCGATACATGTTGAGTAGTTACCCCCTGAACACCTTTCAATTTATTATTTGGGCTAATACAGCCTGTGTCAAAATTTTACAGAGGAACGTGTGCAATATGGACAATAGTACTTCTGTGTATATAGGTTAGACAGGGACAGGTTAGCTTATAGACAGTAAAGAGTTCGGACTGCGGAATAGGGTAATGACTACTAGGAAGTGGTTTCGGACAAAAAGACACAAATACAATAGATCTGTCAGTCACACCTGTTATTCCTTTTTAATAATTTCTCTGCACACACAGTGACTTTCAGTTTTGAATATATGGTACCATAGTCCACAAAACCTTTAGTGTACTACTAGCCATCCAATTTAGCAATTTCCTTACTACCCCCAAAGCATATACAAAATATTCATGTGCAGAAAACTATTCCCAAACACCAAACACTCTAGCAACTGTCTGCTAAACTTGTAACCCTGTCCTGCTTATGGCAAAGTTTGGATCAAAGCCTATCTGTTTTCGCTCTAGATTTCCATAAAATTCTGGTGCTTGAAAGAGAAAGCTGGGGTGGAAAAAGAAAACTGGTGCTGAACACAGCAACCCACACAAACTGATTTCAACCCGTGCAGATGTTTCGCTGAAGTTTTGTTTTAATTTCAAAACATTATGGTAACTTGCTGAAGTGGGATTCTTAGTTTTTCAGAACATTTATTTTGGTATCAAACATCTGATCAAATGTCATCTATAAACTGGCTGCATCTAGAATCACTGCATCAACATTATTTTATCCTATTTTACTTCATTCTGATAAATTATTTATTGGCTTGCTTTAAATACTTTTTGCCTGGAGATTCCAGTGACAGCATGGCAGCTTGCATGTTGGCAGCTACACTGCACTTTTTTGCTTATATACATAGGGCCTGTATTTTTCCGTTTCACAAAACTAGAAATTCCGTTTCACCAGCCAGAAATTTCCAAATTCCGTTTCAGTAGTTCTCTTTGTATGTAAAACACACTAAGGCAAAACAGCAAATTCCGTTTCACAGGTGTCAAAAATTCATTATTCCGTTCCGTTTCCGTTAAAAATGGAAAAATACAGGCCCTATATACATATATCCTTAATTAACAAAATTGACATTTTTTTTACAGTTTTTAACTATTCATGTTATAAGTTTTGGAGTGTATATGGGGCACCTATAACATGAACTAAAAATCTCGTCCTTTTCTGAGTATCTTGTTGAGACACACAGACACTTGAACACATCAGCTAGTTAAAAAATGGCGTCTCTTAAGTCTATATCAAGCTTGATCCCTTTGCAATAAATTGGGATAATATGGAGCTTTGCTGGGTCAGGTCTAATTAGTATGGCTTATGTTAAGAGGCAACATAGTGAAATTTGCTCAGCTGTACGACGTATGATGAAGTGTGTACCCCAACCTGTCAAGCATAGAAAACAGAATACTACACTGTCTCATGTTTCAGCCCAATTTACTATCACTAAAAGGTGTAGCTGGAAGTATTTCCTCACACAACTGAAAAATGTCAGTTTTTAATGGGGTTTAACTTAGTAAGTAGAGATGCACCAAAAAAGCATCTTGTAGATTTGTAGGTTATACACATTCACTTAGTATATTCAATGTTAATTGTGACATGTAGCTCATTTGTAAATAGTTTGCATCCATGTTTAGAAAAAATTGCACGTGTTATGACACTATTATCTCTCGTTTAACTTGTTAAGTGCCAAATTTTGGACTGAGTCAACAGCTTTTCTACACGTGCATTTGGCGCAATGTGCCCAATGAGCACCGAGAAAAGCTGTTGACCTGGGATATACTCTCTGGAACTATAGGCACACTGGTACTTGAATAAAAGGTCTTTTTCACAAGGAATACCAATCTTGGATCCCAATGATAATTCAGACTAGATCCATTTTAGTCATGATTGGCACTGAGAGTTTATCTCGGACAGCTGTGAAACTGGGTATAACAAAAGTAGTAGTTTCAATGCTCTCCCAACAGAAGTCAGTCCAGTCTGTCATGCAATGATTCCCATGTGTATCTTGTACAATGTGATAAATACAAAACAAATAAATCACTAGGAAGAACTGGTACCTTTTGACTAGTGGTGCCCTCTATCAACACCTCAAGCCCTCCTTAACCTACCAGATTCACAATAAGTATTAACTGTCAAACTGCAGTTAAAGAAAATCTTAAAGTTACGACCAGTTCAAAGAGGACATGTTTCAAGTGAACCCTCTAAGCCAAAGCTGGTGTAGGTATGCTCTTGATTTCAACAGATATCAGCAGGAATTTGAAACAAATGTTGCCACTATGTCAATGTGGCTCAATACCTGACATTCTCTGATGTGACCTCTTCTACAAAACTAGAAGCAAGTTTTTCATGTGAAATACACTATGCATCCCCCGATCAGGCACCTCTCACCTGAGACCATTCCTCTAAGAGGGCCACCGTTCTTCTGCAGAAATTTTGAGCTTGACCTTTGACCTCAAGGTCACCTCTTAGCAACCATAAGGGAAGTCTCGCATGGGTAAATAATGACACAGTTTGATGGACTTCAATCATACCAATTTGAAGATGTGGCAGGGAAACCATTTTATTTTGCAAGGCATTGTAACCTTCACCTATGACCTAAAGGTCTTCCAACTCATATGAAAAAAATCCCCAAATCTATGAAGTATCTGTACCAAAAGTTTCAAGTGAGTCTGACTGACAGTTTTGAAGAAGTCAAAATGTGAACTACCATTGCAGACCGCATGGACTCACAAGGTAATAAACAGGAATGCATAAATTACCCCCACCCCCACCCATTAAAAATCCAAGAATCATTGGAGCAAGACTACTTGAACATAGTTGGTAGTTACCTACTGGGTGCACATCCCAACCAAGTTTGAAGTGAATATGGCGTATTGTTCTGGCCAAGAAGTTGAAAATGTAACTTAGCATTGCAATCCCCATTGACTTGCATAGTAATCAACAGGAATGTATGCAGTTCGACCTTTTAAGGTCACTCAGGTTTAAAATAAACCATACAAATTGAAAGCCTATAGGTTCTTTCCTATTAAGGTTTACTAATAACCTTGGGCCTATGATGTACCATTAAGAGAATAGAAGCCAATATGTGAAAACTGCTGAGTCAGCAGAAAAATACAAGGACTTAACCTTGACCTTTGACCTCAAGGTTTTATATGATTATATGGGAAAAATTTCCCAGACCCATAGATCATCTGTACCAAATTAGGAGGCAATAGGTCAAGAGGGGACAGAAATATAAGGAAAATAAGATACGCAGCAGGGGCGGTCGACAGCGAGATTAAACACTCCAGCGGTACCTGTCTTGAGAGCCCTTTCCAATGAGAGACTGCATATCTTTCTCCGCTCTCTCAGAACACTATGCTATCTTTTCCATACTATTATACCTCTAATGAAAGACTACCTGTTTTGAGAGACCACATTTTGACCTGCCCTAGGGGCGGTGTGTCAAGACAGGGACCATTGTATATGTATCCCTTCCTACCAGGGATGCAGGATGAATACATACATGGTGATTCCTGTCCCAAGACACAAAGTTCATAGTCACTACAGGTAAACCTATTTATCGTCACTGCAGGTAAACCTACTCGTTAGATACAGCATGTATAATATGTATCCACAACAAAAGGGACACGCCCCTTTTTTCATCTCTTCCAGAGGTCCCAAAGACCTGTTTTGTGGGGACCTGGGTGGCGATGCTGCGAATGCTGAATTTCAAACAGAGAAGTCTCTTTGGTCACTGATTTCCCTCTAGCTGAGATCAGCTACCAAGCAGTCCCTTCCATCCCCAGGACTACGTGCCTCCTTTGGTGCTTCTGAATACCAACACTCCGAGACCTACCATTTCCCAATTTGTCAGGCTCCCACTGGATCTAAACTCTCCACCCTCAGTGCAGCTTGAAAACCACAAAATGTGAGGCACACCATTTAACACCATAGTGTTAACTCGTGTACTCAGTCTATACCAGAAACAGACACTGAAGTACATTTTAAGTGAATGGGAAACAACGTATTTACATTTTCCACATGAGGTTTTACTGAAGTGTGTATATCCCTAGTTTAACGTTGTTGGCTTTCACCCTGTCTGGCAAGCAACGCCAGCTGCACCAGGGAGCACACATAACACGAACAGCAAAATAACACCACAAAACGCTGACCATGACCCAAACAAGACACTGGTGTAAGTCAGGTCTTCACAGAATGTAAACCGTCATAATAACAAGTTTTTACATGGACACACAATGTTGTGAACCAACTTCTGAATACTAGGTTAGTGCCATCCAGCAATCATATAGCCTGTGGCCAAAAAAAAAAAAAAAAGTGATCTGGCTGACAAAATTTTGTAAATTGTATAAACCTAGCTAAAGCTTACAATTCACAATTTGCTGAACTTTTGATCCACACACTTGTGGCATTATACTAAATTATTTAGATTTACAGAGCATAATTTGAAATTGCACACATGTTGAATTTTGATCCTGGTTTTGGCTTACAAAATCAGCATTTGGCTAAAGGAATTAACATTAACTTCTTCAGCCAAATATATTAGTATTCCTGTAATTTGGTGGAGAACTTGTGTGGAAATGATGAAAATTTACAATTGTTTATTATAATTGACCTGCCCAGATGGAAGTGACCTCTGTTGGAGAGAGCATTGGCACAAACAATCTTGTTCTGCCTTGTTTAAGAGACACTTAAACTCCAATTTGCATGATTCAGCAATACAGTCACATATTTAACAATAAGCTCCTTGGTAAACCAGCATTTTTGCACATAAAGGAAAGTTTCAAGTTATTTTGAAAGCAGAATCAGATTTGTCAAACACATGGCATAAAGACTGGACCTGAAGACAAAAAAATACAGTGAATGTACTTACCATATATTGACATGAATTTAGTTTTTGTAGTTCTGGTATTTTATGTGCCATCACCAAAATAAGCAAATATAAATGTACAGCAAAATTAAGTTAGTTTACAATAGACACGGTAGAGTTGATAAGAAATGCTATTTACTTTGTCTTTCTTGTCCTGTCTGGCATAGGGGAAGCACGGGATGACGGCAGTTACACGGCAGGCCGAGGCTATTTTGCAGGCGTTGATCATGATGAGCAGTTCCATGAGACCATCGTTGATCTCTCCACAGCCGCTCTGAACGATGTACACATCTTCACCTCTCACAGACTCTCCAATTTCCACACTACAACAACATACCAAACATGCTAAAAACTTCGAAATGTAACCAAAATAAGGAAAGTTGGGGGGATTAGTTTGATATGACATATGGAGTGAAAAGTATTTATCACAGAAATAGCACAAGTCAGTCAACATTTCTGTAAGAAAGATCATGGATTACTAAACACTAACCCAATTATATGGAGTTTTTCTAATAGGGTATCAAATGTGGCCTAAAGCATATACATAGCATATTATTCTTTCTCTTTTCGCATTCGACAAAGCCGTTCTGGGGAAAATGTGGCCATAAGTAAAATTTTGGGACAATATGAACTTTTCAAATTCTAACTAATGCATATCATTTGGCCAGTTGAATATTCACAGAAACAGGCCTAATTCCAGCATTGCTACATCCTTTTTACATATATCAATGATTTTTTATTGTTAATTCCAACTAGATGTAATAGTGGTGCTTGCATCACTAAGGGGACCTCTGTATACAAACATGGGAAAGTTTAGGGCAGCAAATGTTGCTACTGTATAAACTGATGATCTATACTGTTATACTACTGACTGGCTCAGTGAACCTGGGCCCTATATAGGACTATAATCATGTACAACCTAAAACCCATAAAAGAAAAAAGTTCACAAATTCTTGTGTGTACTCTGAACTTCACAAAAGTGCCTGTGTGACTTTGTGAAATTGGGTCAAGGTCACTAGTGTCGAACTTCACCTTGGCCTGATACAAAACTATGGTGATGTGCTATATGAAATCCCTACAGCTTGAAAACTTTTAAAGTTACCATGCAGACATCAAATTCACTAATGTGACTCTGTGGCCCTGGCAATTGTGTCAAGATCACCCACCTTCGAATATGACCTAGCCCTTACAGGGGGTAATAACTTTGTACAATATGAAAGCCCTAGCTCAAAATTTTTTCAAGTTATCATGCAGACACAAAATTCACCAATGTGGCTCTGTGACCTTGGGAATTCTGTCAAGGTCACCCATCTTAAAACTTGACCAAGCCCTTACATGGGACTATAATCTTGTGCAATACAAAAGCCGTAACTCGAAAGCTTCTCAAGTTATCATGCGGACACCAAACTAACTCTGTGACCTTTGGAACTGTGTTAACGTCTTTGAACTTCACCTAGCTCTTACAGATGACAATGACTGTGTGCAATATGAAAGCCCTAGCTCAAAAAGTTCTCAAGTTATCATGCAGACACCAAATTCACTAATGTGGCTCTGTGACCTTGGGAATTGAGTTAAGGTAACCCATCTCAGACCTTATGGTAACCCTTATAGAGGACTAAAGTTCTGTACAATATGAAAGCCCTAGCTCAAAAACTTCTCAAGTTATAATGCAGAAACAAACCGCCCATCCGGACGCACGCATGCACAGAACCTGCTTTTTTTTTTTTAATCAGGGGACTCGTCTTTGGCAGTCCCCTAATTAAAAAGGCCTTCCATGCAGCACTGTGACCTAAAAATGTGCCCCAGTGAACTAAATTTTCAATACACATCTGGGGCATTCTTAGGACCAACTGTCATAAATAATTGATGAACCTACACTCAATATTTTTTTTAGATATTGCGTTCACACCATTTTTTTTCTGCAATGTAGTAATGTGACCTAAAAATGAGACCTCGTAACCTACTTTTGAATAGGCCCATGAAGCACCTCTATGACTCCCTGTGATAAAAATTTGGTCTATTTTAAGCGAGTATTTTTGGAGATATGGCATTAACAAGGCATGGACATCCAGATGGATGGACGGGCAGATGCGAAGGTCACGACAATACCCCTTCGGCCTTTTGGGCCGAGGGGTAAAAAGGAACTAGCCGGTCGCCATTTTCCTGGTACTGATGACCTCACTTCCGCTGTAAATGACTTTTTTTTTTAAAGAGTGGCTAAAGAAAATTTCCTCTTGACCGGCATCCAGGCCTTGCAGCATCACTGGCAAATGTGTGTAAACCTGGAAGGTTACTATGTAGAGAAATAACTGAAAACCATTGACTTTGTATGGGTCTTTCAGAGCTGGGTTTAAAACTTTTCAGCCAGCCCTGGTAGACAACAGGGCTTCAAATTAGACTCAGACTCAGACATAATTTTATTTCACCATCAATAATGCACGTTACATAACAGAAATAAAGTAAAGTAATGCTATTAATTGCTGGTTGGGAGACTCCCATAAAGGCATAGAATGCTGCTGTCATGAGAGCCACCTTAAAAGGGTAATTACTTTGTAAAATTAAAGTAATAAAAGTAGATAGGTGTAATTCTATAAATATTCCTATTAAGCTGACTAGAAAGGAACTATGAGGAATGGTATTTTGAATCCATAAGAAATGGTAATTAATCTAAGTAGCAAACATAACAGTTTGGCTCTGTACATATATGAATACAATTATCAATAAAATACATTTTCGTACAAAAAGAAAATCCAGCCTTGCTATGGGTGTGGACTTTATCCTTGACAATATCTGGAGTGTTGTTTAATGTGTTTACTATCTCATATCTATGTCCTTATTGTAAAAAAATTATTATTAATCAAATTAGCTCCAGCCACCAGCCAAACTTTGGTGAAAATTGGGGTTGACTAGTGCTGGTTTGTATCTGGCTGTTGAGATTTTTCTGAATTTGAGTATTCAGAAACAAGAGGCCCATTGGCCTAATGCTCTGCTGACTTGTAATGTATTACAATAAGGTAAAGACTGGAAACAAATAAAGAGCACGTTGGGTGGACTAATGTGTTCAATTTTTGATTGGGAATACAAAGTCTAACTGAAATATTCATCTGGAGGAGAAATTCTCTGCTCCACTGATGTCCGTCTACCATCATTAATCATTTTTCTCAACTTTACAAGCCTGGTGATCTATAAATACTAAGTCACAGTAATGCATGTTCTACAACATAATAAGAGTTGGCCATACTGTGTATAACCTATCAATTTGGAATGTCTAGCTTAATCATTTTTTGAGGTTTTGAATTTATCTTGCTCAATACACTTTGGCTCATAATTTCGGTCCAACTGTAGGTGATGCCACTCGTATCTCCATCAATCAGATTTTGATCTCCAGAGTCATACCAAATTTCATAATGATCCACTAAAAACTAAAGATGGCTGAGCCATCACAAGATTTTCACATTTGGACCACTATTCTACTTGCCCATGTGAATTTCACCTTCAAATCAGATGAAAAAATACCATTCTATCCAAAATGTGTGCCCTGCGTCCCCTATCCATACATGGTCTGTTTGTTCAATGGGGTAGTAACTTTTTGAGTTCTTGAAGACAAACAATTAACTTGGACAATCACGAAACTCAAAAATAAACCTTTTCAGTAGGACAGATAGCACTACATATTTTGCCATGCTTGTGGAACCAACAAATTTGGGTGCAACACCTTTAGTGCCGATACGGACGGCTAGACTTCAACATGGGGGCAACAGGACCACTGTTGTGTCCCTGGTTGCTTAAACAACCGCGCTAAAGAGCCAGAATTACGTTATTTTGTGATTCCAATGAAGCCACAGGATCAGAGGGAGCCTTGGATACAAGCCATAAAGCAAAGTTTGCATTGTAATGGTGTGTTCACATAAAATGTTGTATCGCCAACCCCTCATTTTCTAACATAGAACCAAAAGATAGAACGGCATCGTTTTAGGAGCACAATTAACAACTGCACTTGTTATTTCCATACTTTTTTACACTTAATTGTACCAAAAATTATCATGATTTACATTGTTAAAAAAAGTTGTATGGAAAATGTCTTTTATATAGCAAATTTTAGTGTTTTTGAAGCCTTCATGCAACACCATTGTCTGGCCACCATATTGAAAATCAGGTACTCAATTTCACTTGATAAACCTGGTTAAAAATATGTTTTCGTGTTAATACAGTGTTCATATGGATTGTATCAATAACAGGGCAGTTATATATTGTATCTTATCTCTTACCTAGCTATGAAAAAGAGGGTTTATAAAGTACTCAACCGACACTACTTGGAAGTTGGAATGCTTGGGCAGAAACCATATATTTGAAGCCAGGCACCAGCCTCTTTGAAGTAGACAGTTCATTCAGAAAGGCTTTGGTGCCTGGAACTTTTTCCCCAGATTACTAAGAATATTCCTCAATGTGGCACAGTCTTTGCCTTCTAGCTCATCTTTCTATGCACAACATTTGGTACATTTTCCTTGCCAAGTTCAACCACACGTTCATTCCCACTACCTTTCATTTTCCTTAACACCCCAAGTTGTTCAGCACCCTTAGGCGACAAACTTTAATGCTAAGTGTTCACAGTGCTGTCTGGCATATTGAAAAGATCTATTGGGAGTAGCCATACGACCTTCATCTTCACATTGGATTTTAAAAAATGTTATATTTAAAATGTGCACGCCACTTTTATCTTTCCATATATGGTGTGTTTGTTCAAATGAGGTCATAAATTTCCAAAATAATAACAACCTTGGACAAGTGCCAAATTCCATAACCAGTGGGTCACAATGACTCAAAAAGTTGGTAGCCAAGTGGTTTTATGTACAATACACTCAAGTGCAAATTTAACCTGGAGGTTCAATTCCCTTTGCCACTGCCATTACAAAATCACCTTTTTTAACTTTACAGGCCTGGTGACCACACAAAAATAGGTCAAGGTCACTGATACATAATGTTAACATTCCACATGATCTACATATCCTATCGAATTCACTTATTTTACAAGATACAGAATTTGTATCTTTGAACACATTTTGGCTCATAATTTGACAAATTATAGGTGGCACCACTAGGTTAACATACAACCATGATTCTGACCTGGTCTACATTCCCACTACATTTCATGAAGATCCATCATAAAGTAAGAATGCTAGAGTGGTCATAAGATTTTCAAATTTTGACTCATATACCACATAATGCTGTAGGTGGCACCACCAATATCCAACTCAACCTAGATTTTCATACATCCAATATGTCCTGAAAGTTGTATGAGACTAAGTTTAAAACTGTGGACTGTATCATGTTCACAAGCAAATGTTTACAGATGGAAGGACACACAGACGAGCTATCAATCGTATAAGCTCTGTGACCTTAGGCCAGCTGAGTTAAAACCTGATGTTGGCTTGTGAATATTTTTTAGTCTAAGCAAACTGGGCCAGTACCCAAAAAACTTAATTTCAAGCTCTGAGATGTTACTGACTTGCAGGCTTTGTTTCAGATCACCGAGTAGAGTCCATAAACAAACGCAAGCTGAATGCATTGCCATTGGAAAACTTTACATATATTTCATTCTTATTTACTACTTTACAACTAAGATAGCAGTTCCAAATTTTCACTGAGAATAGATAATATATATAAAATCCTGAACTTTTATCAGGCATGTGGCTATCCAATCGAACTTCTACAAAAATCCAAAACCAAGGTGGATATAACAGATAAGACTCTCTCTGCTGGCACCCAGATCAGCACAGGATCTGTGGGGCCAAAACGATTTCTTTTTGGTCACAAGGTATAACCCAGCACTACCTCCTATCAGACAGATTATCCAAGATAACTGGCAAATCTAGGAACCGTCATGCCATGCAGCAGTCCTGGCAGACAAAGAGATCAAAATAGGTTTCAAACAAAGGCTAACATCCAAGACACACTGGTCCACTCTAGGATCAGATATGCTCAGACCCAGGATCACAACCCAGCGATCTCGGGCTGCAAACACCGAAACATTTGCAATCGGACCAATTGCAAGTACTGTACTACTCTGGAATCCACTGGACAAGCAGTGAGCACACAAAATGGCATATCTTGTTCTGTCCCCAGTGAAGGTTGTTGTGAAAGCTCCAATCTCATCTACCTTCTAACATGTGCCACCTGCAATAAGCAGTATGTGGGACAAACAAAATGCCCGTTGCGTGATAGATTACGGGAACACTTCCGTTACATCAGTAACAGAGTTACTGATCAACCCATGGGTCGCCATTTTGCCCAACGGGACCATCACAATGCTGGACTTAATATTAAAGTCCAAATCCTTGAATACATCCGCACCCCTCCGTGTCTAAACCATAGTAGGTTGCTGCACTTGAACAGGGAAAAATTTAGGATGCATCAACTTCACTCCCTTGAGCCATTTGGCCTCAACATCATGGGTAAAACAGGGCGGACATACCATGTCCCCAAGGGAGGTTGCTGTGAAAGTTCCAATGTAGTGTACCGACTTACCTGTGTCACATGCAACAAACAATATGTGGGGCAAACGATGCGCCCACTCAAAGACAGATTGCCCGAACACTTTCATTACATCAGTAACAAAGTCATTGCACAGCCACTGGGCAGACATTTTGCCCAAAATGACCACCATGGTCTTGCTCTAAAAGTGCACATTTTAGAGTATATCTGGACACTCCCCCCCCCCCCCCCCCCCCCGTCTAGAACGCACCAGACAGTTGCGTCTAGACAGGGAAAGACATTGGATGCACCAATTGCGCTCCATTGAACCTTTTGGTCTCAACATCATGGGGAGATGAGCTCTCTTGCTCGGCCTAATGCTAAAATTTTATGTTCAGAGTTCATCTCTCCATAAGGTTCTGCTTTGGGTAGCATATTACCTATGCAACCCATAGGGAAACCGCACACACATACCCACACTGTGTTTTTACACACAGTCCCAAGCTCCTGTGTTCAGGGCTTTGTGGTACGGTAGTACCACCACCCAGAAGTCTGATTAATCACACTTGCTGACCCCCTGCATTGTTTCTACGGCAGTCCTTATTTTACTGGCCTGCCGGGATTCAAATTCTTTTGAATCTAATTCACCTTGACAGTAACGTCTTGGTAGAACCGAGATTCTGTGTTACGCAATCGGATAACGTGTTTTACGTGACAACAGAACGTTACCCCTCGGCATATATATCAGACGTAACGTCGGTTAGCCCACAGTTCCTGATGAGTTGTGAAACACAACGAAACCGGTCGAACTTCTTCTACTTCTAGCTTGGTCCTTACAAAATATAGATCATGGGTAAATGAGCTCACTTGCTCTGTCTTATGCTTAATTTTTATTGTCGTAGCTCATTCACCCATGATAACAGTACCTCATAGCTTTATATCACACTGTGTGTACATGTATATAGGAGGAAAACAACGCATCTACACTCTCAGAAAAGGCATCAGCTCTTTTCGGATTGCCCCTACTCAGGGCATCCATAGAACAAAATTCTACTGGATCACAAAGCCCAATATACATGTGTACCAAGTGACCTGGTGGGTCTACTTGTTTACCTTTCCTTATTTGGAAGGAACTTCCATTTCAAGCAGGCAATTTGAAATGGACTGACTGTGATAACCAATCACAGCCAATGCACACCCTGTCCTCGCGTCATCACAATGCACGTGTATTGTATGACGACAGAAAGTTACCTGTGCTTATACATACGGGCCCCCAGTGGTTTTCTGTTAGTTCCTGACGAGATCATTCGAACGAAACCGGTCGAACTTTTACCTCTTCCATCGAGGCCAATTGCCCCGTCTTATAGCTCATATATATGTATCAAACAAACGAATGCCACAAAATTAAAGAGAGCCGAAAAACACAAACTTGGGTTTCTCACTACCTTAACGCACACCACTCTGTGACTGTTGGCACACACATTTTGTTATTAGGATCACCTGACTTCCTGCCCATGGAAGCAAAATATGATTACCTTTTAATCACTTAATGTAATGGTTATATGATGGATAATGGGACTAATTATGAAAAAGCAGCAACTACTTTCAAAATTTCTATTTTGACACTGCATATTGCTGATGATCATGCCCTACACATATACCACATTCATTCTAATAGTAGCACACTGTGCTTATGCAAAGATTTCATGACCAGACATGCATGGTTTTCACCAAGTTTTGTGACAATGATATGTCTTTATTTACAAAACCACACACAATACGGGCGTTCCGAGTTAGGGATTTTTTTTAACACCAGGCTTCACATGGTAGATTTTTGCCCTCCGCGCATGCCCGACATGCCTGGTAACGCAATTCCGCGGTCAAGCTTTCCCGGGGTAATAGTAGGCCGTGACCAACACAGCGTGACAGCGAAACCCATACGAGAATCGACGTGCAACAGTGATCGTTAAGTTTCAGTGAACATGGCGGGAAATACGGACGACGGAGGAGCGGCGATTAACGTTACTGAACAGACGGGAAATGAACTATACGACAAATTTTCAAAGATGAAAGTGGTTGACCTTAGGAAATTTCTAAAGATTCGCGGAGTGCATGGGGTACAAATATGTGAAGAAAGGCCTAGTTGAGGAGAAAGATGATACCATGGACGTGCGGAGAGCTCGATTGGAGTTTCCCGATGGGAAGAAGAAGGTGGCTTTGCCATACATATCTTCGATAACCCCCTGGACAGAAGACCTGAAAGCAATGCCAGTGGTTGAGATGCCCCATGTCATCGCCTACCTAATAAGCAAATGTGACTGGACACCCAACAATGTTCAGAAGTGCCGCGAATTCAGGGGCTACCAACTTGCGGAACAGGGGCACATCCATAGGGTTAAGTTATACGCGCTGTCGAACTTTGTTTCATGCAAACTTTTGTATGTGAAGGCACTTTGTACAAGACAAACCTAGCAAGGCGTGGCACCGTACCAGGTCTGGGGAAAAGTCACGGAAGAAGGGGTCATCCATACCGGAGGGTGCCAGTGTACAGCGTAAGAGGTAGTGGTGTCCCGATTAATCGAATTAATCGACAATCCTCCAATTCATTTAAAAGACCAAGTGCTCGATTATAAAATTCCCATAATCGATTATACGTGAGCGATAATACAGAGTTTAGTGCTAATCGTGTATTTGTGCGGTAAAACAAGTTTTTAGTAGAATATTTTTGGGAAAAATCTTAAATATATTTTTATTATATGGATAAAAATGAAACAACTGCCAGTTTTTCGTGACATTTTGAATCATACAAGTCCCAAAATTTACGCTAAAACTTCGTAACTTTGCCCCTTTGCCGCCACGACGTTTTGCGTCGTCCGCCATTGTTTTTTATACTGCTGGAATCCTCAGAATTTCGTCTCTTAATGTAACAAGCTCTCTTATTGGCTAAGAAATAAATATTTCTGGGGTATCTCTCCAAAAATTAACCCAGAATGAGAATCGAAACCTCATTATAAATGCGCTGGGTCATTTCCAGGTTTCTCATTGGATGGATTTGGTCACGTGCAAGTCACCGTCCAATCAAACTCATTGTTTGCCATGTGCTTGCGTCAAGTTCGATTTGTTGTGCAGGTGAACATGTCACATTCACGCAAAGATTATAGGACCAAGATGCGAAATTTTGACATCGTGCTTTCGCTAAACGACTTTGATGGAACAGATCTAGACACAGATAAAGGCAGGAATGAAAATTCCATCAGCAAAGCAAGGAAAATACGCAGATTCCGTCACCGCACGGTGACGAAGCTTAGCCTGATTGAGATTTGTGTCAACACGATGTGTTGCCGATCGCTGTCTCAGATACGTCACGGCACGATGTTTTTATCCAAAGTTTGTTGTTTTAATTTGATTGAAATGTCTGAAAGGATAAAAATCTGTATAAAAGAACAAATGAGGAATGAAATTTATGACCGAAGGCCGGGAAAAATATACGCACATAACGGAAAACCATGCCCGGACTCGTGCCTGTTCACACTCGCTTGTGTTGCACGGCCCGTGACCGTGTTTGTTGGTCAAAAAAAAAAAAAAAAAAAGGTGACCAGACGCTTGACATCCCATAAAGCATAAAAAAAATTTAGGGGGTAAATTGAAATAAAAATTGCACAGAATTATACCTCATGTAATTTCTGACCGACTTTGTGTTGATCACTAGGATTGAATCGCAAAACTCGTAGAGCCCAGGCACGTTCAATCCAGGATGTCCTCTCTTGCGCAAGCGATTAGAAAACTGCCCGATGGCACACTGTGTGCGATACCAGATACTGGCAGAGTGCTAGGAGTTAAGGCAGTTACGTTGTGATATAAGTGCAAAAAGCCAAAGATTAAACAAAACTAATTCCAACCAAAAAAGCCAATATATTTCTTTGAATTTCAAATGTTGGGTGTAGTTCCTGTACTGATCCTTAGCCTGTGGTGGTGGCGAGGGGGGGGCGGAGGATCTTTTGCGTGATGTGTGATAAAAATGATGTGTGATGGGAATTGAGAAGAAATAAATTTGTGTGATGTCACTGATGTGTGATTGCCTGGTTGGGCATTTTAATTTCATGTGACAATATGACATAGCCACGAAATGGATGGATATCCCCTGTTGTCACTCCTTTCATATGAATGTGATTGAAAACATTTAATTGCGTGTGATGTGTGGTTGCAGCATTTAATTTTGTGTGATGGGTACCCTCCCTCTCCCCTCTGTAGCGTATGACTAGTAGTACATATTAACTGATTTCTTTTAATAAAGTCAATAAATTGTGACTTAAATATGCTTTGTAGTTCTAGTTAGTATAGTAGTAGCAGTTGTGTAGAAATAGTGCTTCTTTACTTTTGCAGGTAACACATGCATGTCACACAATAAAGCACTAGAAAGCACAAATAAATGCAAGAAGGCAAGCCAATAGGTGTGTCTCTGGTGTGTACCTTCATATTTTGTTTTAAAAAAAGAACTTCAAACTGGTTAATTAAGCTCTGTCAATGAGTTGTTGAGAATACTCCCAGAACCGATTATAATTGATCATCGGTCACTTCTAAAAACCAATCATCAAACTTTGAAATTTATACCAATTCCCAACCCTAGTAAGAGGGCTTTAATATTAATTATTTGATATTTATTTATTCATTGTTTAATGTCGCCAATCTTAACCAAATAATAATAGCTGATCTGAAAATGCTTGAAGGCCTACAGTGTGCCAGTGATATGGTAACAAAGTTTGCAGACAGTGTATTGCGACTTTAGGTCAAGTGCTTTATTGTTAATTTCTGATTGCACCGGTCAAGCGCTAATCTGGTTAGTGGTCAGCCAAGCGCGAGGATCTTCAAAGCACTGGCAGAAGTGCGCCCCAGGCTAATCCCTCAGAACTCAGCGAGTCAATCAAGGGTGACTTAATGCATGGTTAGTTGTGCCACAATGCAGGCCCCGATTTGTGTAGGTTTTGTCTCAGGTTTTGTGTCAGTATTTTTCATAGTGACCGTGTTTTCTGCTATCTGAGGTACACCCTGGTATCTTACAGTTGTACATTGGCATGCTTTCTTGGAGTTACACTTGTAGGTTATTAAAATAACCGCCGTTAAAAAAATGACGCCAACTTTTCCGTGTTAACACAATGGGGCAAAATGGCGAGACTTGAAAGTGTCCCCCGAGACCTGCAGAAACGTCCGTGACATCGCGGGAACATAGTAGTCAGCGCCACTGGTGGCAAAAATTGTCCCTATCTCGGAACTAAGCTATTACATTATTACAGAATCCATACAGCATAAAATAACAATGAACTTTTATCAGAAGCAGTTAATATTGAAAATTACTCAATTCTTAATAATCCCCCCCCCCCCCCCATTAAAAAGTAGATGATGTGTCTATTAGGGCCTGTGCTCCACTTGGAATGAATATGGTATAGGGTTTTTTTTCCATCACAAGGTGCCATGTGCCATTAGTAGATAATGTTTTGCCCACCATTGATAAGGTTTCTTTGCCCCCAAACTGTGCACAGCTGCAATCTCTTCTTTTTAACTTCTTTTTCTTTTTTGCATTTCAATGTGTTCTGTGGTTTTTGAGAATAAAGGTCTTTCCATTTTACATGCTTTGTTGAGAACAGCTAGTGCAGTGCCACATCATTGTATTTGACTGGGGTCACTGTGGTATTGATTGCCCAGCACCTATCACAATGACCTTGTGGTCTTTGTTAGCTTTTTAAAACCCTTCTTTATGCAAAACACTGGACATACAGGAACACACTCAGTAAAAGGAACTTGCCCTCACAAATTCCCCCTTTGTGTGCACAATGCAGACAACAAAGTAAAAATGCTTAATCATGTTTATGAAGCAGTTAATCGCATGGCAAAGACTCCAAAGCTTGCATGGAAGTCTATAGAAAATACAATCAACTGTGAGAAAATTCCAGTCTGTTGTGTTCCACAATTCACTTAACATACAAGTAAAGCAATGTACACATACAGAGCTGGGGCCAGTCCACCAGTAGACTGGGAAGGGGGGGGGGGGATCGAATTCCGAACGGGATCTAATTTCGAAAGTAGCTCTGCTGAAGCTCTCTAAATTATGAACAAAACTTCAGTGGCATGCATACATACTTTCTTTACCAGGGTGTAACTCAGTCCTGACAAACTGCACCACTATCAAACTTTGGACTATTGTAGAACAGACATAGGGACACATACATTATATCCAAAAACTGTGTTGGTGTCTTGTTTCCTTCCAATAAAATTACAGCAGTCAATTGGAGTAAAAATAAGCCATTTGTTGCAGTCATTTTACTACCATATACTCCCCCCCCCCCCCCCCCCCCATTTCACCTGTTCACCTGGAAAATGGTTACAAAATAAGACTTAAAGAAGGGATAAATGAAAACACAGCAGTGCAGTACAAATTTCAATTTAGTTTTACCATGTTAGAATAAGAAGTGCATATCAGAAATTCACTACGAATGAGTATAGTTGAGTAGAATATGTTTCTATATTATAAATTGTCTGAGCTGAAACCTGTTACAGATGTCAGATTGTGGTAATTTGGCACTTAAAGGGTTAAGTATCAGTAAAATGTCTCTAACGAAATACACATTTTCCTTCAAAATCATTGATAAAATTTTGTAAGAAGGAAACAAGACACCATTATGATTTTTGGATATGTTGTGCATATGACCTTGTTCTACTATATAGCAAAGTTTGATGCTGGTGCTGTTTGGCAGTACTGAGTTATACCCTGGTAAAAGGGTCCCCCGTTAACAAAAAGTACAACTTTAGGGCCAAATATTTTTATATTTACATATTAAATCATTTATTTTTTTGTCCTAAAAACAAGTACCCAACATAAACATTCCATATACAACTAATTAGCATTGCAGCAAGTCAGTAAATGGGTCAAATTGGTAGCTGAAAATCAGAATTTGTCATTTGCGATTGTGTTTGCCATTTTTGTACCACCATAAGTATTGGAAATTATCTTATAGCTTGTCTTATTTTGTGCTTTTTTACTCTACAAGTACAGAAGAACTACTCCAGAAAAATTTATAGATGTGGCTTGAATACTTAAGCTGTAATAGAGCTTTAAAAATAGCAAAAAAATACAGACTTTTTTTTTTAAACATGACCCCTCCCCCTCCCCAGGGGCCATAAAATTTGAAAAAGTGGCCACAAGGGCCTAATATTTTGTACAACATCCTCAGAATGGTTGTTCTACAGATAAGTAAAATTTGAGGAAAATCCAAGATGGGTCGAGCTGGGGATATATATCAAAATTTGCCTGATTTGACATGGAATGACCCATACAGCCTCTGTTTGCTTGGGCTCACACTTGTCCAATCTTTCGCTTTCTGTTTTTCTTTGTTTTTTCTTTTTTTTTTTGTTTGTCAAAAAAATGTTTCCAGTTGTGTCCTGCATGTATCAAATAAGCAGAACCTATATTTAGCCTACATACCTATTCATGTTTGTTATATACTTAGCCTATATACCTATTCAGTTCATGTTTGTTATACACTTAGCCTACATACCTATTCATGTTTATTTGTTATATATTTAGCCTATATACCTATTCAGTTCATGTTCGTTATTTTCTTAGCTTACATACCTGAACAATAATTCATGTTTATTCGTTATATATTACGCCTACAAACCTATTCATGTTTATTTCTTAAATATATGTCTACAAAAGTTTTGAAGGTATGAAATGTTTACATTTTGAATGGCTCCTACTTTACACATTTTGGAACTTCCTGACAATTTGAGGCAATGTGCCAGAGTTCATCACAGATACAGTGTTCACACGAATTTTCAAAACTGTTGCTTTTACAGTGTCTGAGATTGCCATACAGCAGAAATAAAGAAAATAAATAATGAATCAACCTTTGGGCAGACACTTTTCTGACCCAAACCACCAGAATCTCACTCTCAAGGTCCAGATTCTAGAGCACATCCCCACCCCCCCCCCCACCCCCTGAGCTGAAAAGACACAGTCACTCAGGTTGAAGAGGGAATATCACTGGATCCACCAGTTATGCACCATGGAACCTTTCGGTCTTAACGTCATGGGAAAATAGACAGACTTGTCTTGTCTTATGCTAAAAAAAAAAAAAAAAAAAAAAGAAAGAACTCCAGAAAAGCAAAATGTTTGCACAGACATTAATAACAAAAGCAAGAGGCCCATGGACCTAATGCTCTGCTGACGACCATCACCAAAAAGTCATTTCCTGAAATGCATTCCCTCTATGAACTGGCAAAATCAGTCAAGGTTATCCATGTTATGAAGTATTAAACTTCCAAATGGTACACATATGTAGTACATTTGGTATCATTTGCCTTATTCTTTATCAACATATCAAATTTAGTGTCCATTTCTGAAGTGCTTAATGACCTTGAAAATACATCAAGGTCACACAACAAATTTCAAAATTTGCCTATTGGCCTAATGCATATATGCTGTCAAGTTTGCAGTTCCATCTCAATTTATTGGCACAAAAATAAATTTAATGTGTTTTTATACCAATGTTAGTTCAAATAATTAACACCAGTGGCACCACCAGGACTCCTTATAAATGTAAACTTTTTCCTTTACAATGTTCCTGTTAAGGTACATAGATTTACATCCACAATGTCAGATATAATGACCATCACAAGAAACTCCTCTGTAAACTTGACAAAGTAGGTCAATGTCATTCATATTATGCAGGGGTCAAAATAATGCAGCGTCAGTGTTTGGCAGGACTGGCAATTTGTGTGATCAGCCAGTCCTGTGGACTGGCAGGACTTACCATGAAACATTTTGACACAATATTGGATCAGGTGACAGCCTGAATTATTAAAGCTTTCATCACTGACAGTTCTACATTTTCAATTGATTTTGTCTGAAAATATACAGCTAACATAGTCATCGGAAAGTAATTTTGTTTACGCTTTTAAACAACAAAAAGTTGTGAATTTATTGACCAAATCTTGAAAGACTGACAAGAAACAGTAATATCAGTCCTGTGGACTGATAGATCCTCAGAGTTTATTTCAAACCCTGTTATGTAATATAACTAGCACATGACACACATTTGATGAAACTAGCCTTAAGGACAGGTAAAACACCAAAAACCTTCGGCAATTTTGAGACTTTAACGTTTTTTATAAGACGAATGTCCTTTCTATAAGTTGTCAAAATTTCAAGCTTTTAACTAAGGTAGAAATATGAGAAAAACTCAGCAAAAAAAAACACACAGGCATGTGGACATCCGAACGTCTATGTGTCATTCTTTTGGTTTTCAGCCGTCTATCGGAACAATGCCACCCGTCAATCACACTTAACAGTCTGTCACGTGGCTATGGATAGGAACAGCCCATGGTAAGGAGAGTAGTATCATGGTGGCACCGCAAAATAAGGGCGCATGCTGAAAGTATGTTTGTGGGCATGGAAAAGATGCTAACATATCATAGCCTTAGGGGTTTACTTTATAGTTATCTTGCTTTTTTTGCATTCTAATATAGGGAGACTTTAAAGTTCAGGAGCAGCAGAAATCGTCAGACAGTGTCCCTTCAAACTTCAAAGGCTGTGCCGCAATGGATTACCCAAGTGGTCCTGCACACCAAAGACAGGCATGGCAAAAAACTGGCACTTTAATCAAGATTCAAGATTCAAAGATTCAAAACAGTTTATTAGACATATGGTTACAGTTTGTACATGCAATTATTGACAAAACATAAAAATACAGTTAAACAGTAAGTACATAACAGATAG
Organism: Hermodice carunculata; assembly: GCA_964020975.1. Lineage (NCBI taxonomy): Eukaryota > Metazoa > Annelida > Polychaeta > Eunicida > Amphinomidae > Hermodice > Hermodice carunculata. The sequence continues at coordinate 17,009,289 of OZ026619.1, read as the reverse complement.
TGATAAAATTATATGTCAGGATGACTCCAATTAAGGATTTATGGAATCCGCTATCCTTGGGGCCACCTAATATAATTCAAACTGAAAGTACACCACATCAAATAATGTCAAGACTCAAAGTCAAATTTAGATAGTAATACCTTTTGTTGACTAAACATGGTCAAAAATCTAAATAATCAGTTCTTGCAAACGTGACAATTTCGAATGACACAGATTTCAGAGTACTGATTACAGAAGTACGATTATATGTATTTATAGATACCATCATATGAGTGCGTGTGAATTTTATTTTTGATACAGGGTGGTTGGTGTTTTGTTAAGTAAAGCTGGGACATAGTATCGAATACGATTTTTAGTAGAGTTTCTAGCTGGAGTTGCTTGACGGGGAACATCACAGAATCTGGTGGTGTAAGGATGTACAACAGGCTGAGTGGTGAAGATACCTGTAAAGTATTGCGGCAACTTGGAGTTACAATATCTAAAATAGAATTTCAGAGCTCTGGCTTGCACAATATCATTAATCTTTAATATATTTAGTTCTTTAAATAAAGGTTTGGTGTGAGCTAGGAAATTGGCAGAACACGAGACGAATGGCTCGTTTTTGAAGCAAAAAGATGCGATCAGATGAAAAGCCCCAAGCAGGTAAACAGTAGTTGATGTGAGGTAAGAAGAGGGAATTATAGATTTGCTTCAGTTGCTGACGGGGAAGAAAATTGTGAAGTCTACTTAATATGTCAGTGATTTTTGACAGTTTAGTTGAAATTTTAGAGACATGACTGTTCCAATTGAGATTCTCATTAATTGTTAATCCTAAAAATTCAAATGCCGTTGACCTCCAAATAGGAGTGTTTGCGATTTGGAGATTTATCTCAAAGTTTAATTTTCGCTGGGGGAAATGAAAAATCATAAATTTTGTCTTAGAAATGTTTAAGGATAATTTGTTAGCAGAGAGCCAGTCATGTACTTTTTTCGGTTGATGGTTTATGGAATCAGAAATACTGTGATTATCTGTATCCTCTGTGTTGAAGACACATAGACAGTTTATTAAAGTGGTGTCGTCCGCGTAAAGTATGGATTCGAATTCAGGGGAAGCCAAACATAAGTCATTAACGTAGATAATGAATAAAAGTGGTCCAAGAATTGAGCCTTGAGGTATGCCGGTATGAATGGGTAATGTTTTGGAACAGATTTCATCAAACTGAACATCCTGCAATCTGTCACTTAAGTAACTTGTAAACCATTGTAATGCCATACCATTGACCCCGCAGTAATTCAATTTGTGGAAAAGGATGTAGTGATCTGGCGTGTCAAACGCTTTTGATAAATTGAGGAAAATGCTCACAGGTATTTCACCAGAGTCAAGTAAATTAAAAATTCTATCTATAAATTCCAGAGCAGCAGTCTCAGTGGAATCTAGTTTTTTAAAACCATGCTGACTTCTGTAAAACAGATCGTGAGAAGTGAAATATGAAAAAAGCTGCTGATAGACAGCCTTTTCTATGATTCTAGAGAGTTGCTGCCGTGATGGGATGCATATCGTTTGCGTACCAACCATAAATGCTATCGGTACATCGTAGTAAATTTGCGTATACAGTATTGGCAAGTTCCTTGCAATAAACGGTGTTCTTAAATCAAATTCAAAAGAAAATTTTAATATTTAAAATCAGAAATCGAGCGTGCGCACCATCAACATTTTTCTTGCAACTGTACACAAACAGCTGCTTTGGCAATGTGGTCTGACGCACAATACATCACCTGATTGGTCAATTGAGTCACATGCACATGAGCCAATCACGGCTCGTGTTATGGTGTTTTCATCATGGCTTCCGCCCAGTGAACATGTGTGAATTTACAGAGGGAACACACAAACGGGAAGCTTTGTTTATATTGCAGCATACGCAAATAAATATTCCGGTGTTTATTGCAACAATTATTTGGAGTCACAGGCAAATACGCAAAGATATGGGATAGCGGGAATTGCTGAATGTGTCCCAAATCAGTCCGTGAGACTGCGTCAGTTCACTGCAGATCCACTCCAGTGTCCACGCTGTCACTTGCATGTGACTGGCACTGGCAGTTGTGTGCTGTTTTTGCCCGGGAAGTCATCTCACGGCACCTATTTTTTCCAACACTGTTTGAACCCACCGATAAATAGCATTTGATGTTAATTTGCAGATGAATTTGCGATGCAAAATATTATAATTGTTTGACGGATTTTAGTAAAAATTCCAACTAGCCCGCAGGGATAGCACTTTTTTATTTCCACTAGCCCGAGCCCAATGCTGACCATCCCCGGGCTTTCGGACATGCTAATTGTCGAGCCCTGAATTCATGATGGACCATCACTCGTAATCAAAATGACGCAAGCTTGTTTTCAAATCTTGCAAAGAATCCCGTTGCATTGAGAGTTGAAAAAGCTGCCTCCCATGATGCTGTGCAATGCAGAAAACCCCATAGATGCTATATTTAGCAATGAAAACAAACTACGATCGTAGGTACAGTGGTACCTGCTCTAAAGACCACCTCTCGAGAAAGACCGCACTAGTTTTTAAGACCGCCATTTCGAGACAATGGCCTTTAATTTCTTTGTAAGCTTACCTACAGTGAAAGACCACCTGCCATATGTGACCACTTTTGTCTGGCTTTAAGGGTGGTCTTAAATAGCAGGTACCACTGTATTGCAACAAACATTAAAATAAAGTCACACAAATTAATTTTTTTATTCTGTTTCGTTTAAAAAAAACAAAAACAAAAACAAAAAAAACAAAAAACAAAAAAAAAAACCGGAAACTCGATTTTCCATACTTTTCAAGACTTCTTTATGAAATTCCAGACTTTTCAAGGCCAGGAACAGAGGGCATTCAAATTCCATACTTTTCAAGCCTTTTCAAGCTCTGTGCGAACCCTGACACATCTTCGATTAGACTCCATTTGGAATATGCTGCACCTGTATAGTCACCCTAAATGTCCAAGATGGCAGACCAAATCGAATCAGTGCAGAGAAGAGGAACAAAACAAGTGTCAGCATTAAAGAACGTGCCATATGAGGACAGATTAAAGCACCTGCAAATCCATACTCTGCTTTACACGAGACTAAGAGGGGACTTGATAAATACATACAAATATATACATGGTTACTACAACACAGAGAAAAGTTTGCCACCAGTCATGACACAATTAACGATTACAAAAAACAAGACCAGGATCAGACAGGTGGAACTACTTTTTTAGCAATAGGTTGGTTGATTGGTGGAGCACCCTTCCACATGATATTGTAAATGCATGTAGTATAAATGCTTTCAAAGCAAGGTTAGAAAAACCCATTGTGAACCACCCAGTTATGTATTTTTACAGATCATTAGATACTCCAACTGAACTCTGATCACGGTTTACTGACCACACTGAAGAGCAGCTTTTAAATGGAACTTTTTTTCCCCTATGTAGCTGAATTCAAACTATTAATTAGATTAACTATTTTGCAAGGAGGGGGAACAAGGAAGAGCCAAACATGACAGACAAAAAAATCGAAAAATGCTAGTCAAAGTATGAAAGGTCAGCATCAAAAGGTACATGTGAGTTCAAGTAGAGGTCATTGCAGCATATGCTGGGGCTGTGTATTCCCATTACTCACCATTATAAAACACAACTTTATAACTTGATAACTATTCAGTATTGTATCTAGAAATATAAAATTTCTTATGGTAAATCTAGGTGATAAGTTAACCACAACAACTGAAGAAAGATTAAAATAGTTTGGAGTGTTTCACTGGGACATGGCCCACGATGCAGCCATTGCGGACAACAGCTAACAGAACTTAGATTTTTATTGCTGCAAAATGTCCAAAAACTTTCAAGAGGCTAACTTAAAATTGTAGGGTCTAAGCTATCGGGCCAACAAGCAAATCTCACAGTACCTGAATGTTTCCATACACAAATCTGGACTATAATCTATTAATGGTAAAAAGTGTACTGAAGGTGTTAAACCCAAAGGCTCCTTCTTCCACTGTGTGTATGACAAATGACTTGGGAGGACTAGATGAGTTTGGGATTATGTAATGTTATCATGAAGTGCAACTATCGAGTTCCCACTTGAGACAAGCTAAGGAATTCCCTATGCTGGCTTTTAGAGTATACTTGATAGGCCAAACTCTCACCCTTGAGATACACAGCACTTGCAGGGTATCTTTCCAATTCGGTTACATATTTAGGCACATTCTTACTAAATCCTGTGAAGACAACTTATATTTTTCTGCAAAAATATGGCCTTGCCTCTGAAAACATTTTCGTACTCGTAAATATTTGTATTTTGACATTACTGGAACTTTTACCAATCAGTATCTTCACCAATGTTTTGACATGACGGATGAAATCTTGTGTAAATGTTGTGTTTCTACCAATGCACACTTTTTGACCAATGCAAACTCCATCCATGCTAATTTTTCTGAGTGTTTCCTCTCAAGTCTGGATAAGAAATAATTTTAGAGTTTGATCTTGATCTTGTTCTTTTGATCATTTTTTGTCTTGCCAGCGTTACCTGTTTGGGAGACTAAGCAGTCACTTTCCGGACGGACGTCTGTCAACCAAAAACTTCGGAGTGGCATTATTTCACTAACTAGATCAGATAGGGCTATCATACTTGGGTGGATGATTGATTGTAATCATCACTAGAGATGTGGGCCATCAATGTTACACTTCATTGATTACTTCATGCTTCATTGAGCATTGGAGAAAAACTTCGGAGTGGCATTATTTCAGTAACTAGACTACATAGGCCTTTCATATTTGGGTACATGATTTAATGTAATCATCCCTAGAGACGAGGGTCATCACTGTCACACTTCATTGATTACTTCATGCATGATTGAGCATTGGAGAAAAACTTCGGAGTGGCATTATTTCAGTAACTAGACTACATAGGCCTTTCATATTTGGGTGGATGATTTATTGTAATCATCCCCAGAGGCAGGTACGTCAAGCTCTGAGTATTTTGAACACATTATATACATCATTGACCATTTTGATTCAGAAAAGGGTGGGGGAGCGATATATTCTCAACAAATAGATTGTTATTCATTTCACATATTCAGCAACTTGACCAAATACAGTGGTACCTGTCTTGATAACCCCTCCAGTGACACAATTTTTTAAGAACACTGTGCTATCTTTTGCATGTTATTCTACCAATACAGGCACCACTGCACAAAAATAATCCTCACCCATACAATTACAATGCTGGCGAGACATTCATGCCCCCCCCCCCCCCCCCCCCCCCGGGCATAGCTCTGGTTGTTATGTATTTCTTCCATTTTATCTCAATCTCATAATCAAGAAAAGTTGCCTCCATGTTGCTATCATTTTCTAGACTGACGATCAGTACTTTAGGATAGATATTTTTCCAGTTCATCTTAATTTTATCACGGTTGTTTCAAGTGCACAGGTTATTGATGAACTTTAGGGTATGGTGATAATGTTTTCTAGCTACATTATAATTTGTATTTGCCAATTCTTCCCTCCATTTCAAGTCATAGAAGTATAAATATATACTAACAATCACTGCCAATGTCACGAGCTGGATCTGGTTCCCACTGGAATGCTTACTATTTGCTGGTAACTATGGTTACCAACAGAAATGTAAACATATATGATTTATTTTACCATCTGGATACGTTTGTTCTTGGTGTATGATTTCTCTTTTATTTATTCTTCTGTCAAACTGTGCTTTGATTTTGGAATCTTCGATGTACTGATAGGTGGCCCCTTTGAACGCTTTGTCTAGTGTTGATAGGAGTACATGTACTTTTTTCAAGTCTTCCAAGTTGATCTTAGCACGGTAGTCAAAAGTATTGATAGAGGTTGCAGCATTCTTTTTGTTTATATGCTCAATATTAAGTAGAACATCTTTGGGGATATCTGTAATCCACGTTCTGTTGAAAATGTGGACTTTTTTTAACAATAATTATTCCTTAATTATTATTAAAGCATAATTATTTGCTTATAATTATTCCTGCCGGATGGCAGCGAACGATTCATCTTCAGCTCAGACCGAGTTGGAGCGTATTACGACAGAAATGGAGGGGGTGCGGGTGAACAGCAGAACTAACCCAATTATTGAGATTAGTCCTCACATGTAACAATTTCGAGTTTAACGGAGAGCACTTCCTACAGATCAGTGGCACCGCCATGGGCACGAAAGTAGCCCCTTCCTTTGCCAACATATTCATGGCGGAACTGGAACAAGACAGGCTACTGAAATTTCCACTACAACGTATGGTGTGGTGGAGACTCATAGACGATATTTTCAGTATATGGACTTTTGGTGAGGAACACCTGTCTGAGTTTGTAACTCACCTGAATGACTGTCACCCAACCATCCAATTCTCTGTGAATTCCTCACAGACAGAAATCTCCTTCCTCGACACAACTGTCAGAATTGGGGATGATAGGAAGGCTTACACCTCCCTATACACCAAACCGACAGATACGCACACATATCTACACTATAGGTCGGCACACCCAAAACACTGTAAACAAAGTGGCCCCTATAGTCAACTACTCAGGGTCAAGAGAATTTGCACCCATAAGGAAGATTTTGAGATAAATGCTCAAAAAATTCTAAACTTCTTCAAAGCACGTGGCTATCCGCCAGGTAAACTACAGGAAGCACTTGTCAAAGTGCGCCTCTTAGATAGAAACTCACTCCTAACATCTCCCAGGCCAGCTCAGACAGAGGAAACCGGAAGGTTATTCCTCATTACAACATACAATCCAGCGCTACCACCTCTGAAAGACATAATTCAGAGGAACTGGGGCACTATCCGAGCAGCCAGAAATGCACCAGCGCTAGAAAACCAACAGGTGACGCTAGGCTTTAGACGCACCAAGAATCTCAAAGATGATCTCATGAGATCCAGGCTCAGGTACCCACCAACACAAAAAATAGTACCAGCGATCACTGGCATCATCGACAGCAACCCCTGCAATACACAAAATTGCAGATATTGCCCCAAGATGGACACTAGGGGCCTCGTCACGAGCACCCAAACAGGACGCTCGTACGACACTCCAATCGGAGGTTCGTGCAAACACAACAACTTGGTGTACCTACTGACACGTAAGGTATGCCACAAGCAATATGTTGGCCAGACAGGCCGCACCCTGATGGACAGAATGCGCGAGCTTTTCTATTACATCACCAGAAAGGACTGTACCCAACCGTTAGGGAGACATTTCCAACTCCCCAACCATGACGCACCAGATTTGACCATTCAAATCGTGGAACATATACGCACACCTCCAACTCTAGAAAAGACACTGAGGTTGCGTCTTGCGAGAGAATCCTTTTGGATACACCAGTTGCGCACAACAGAACCGTTCGGTCTTAACATCATGGGTAGATGAACTCCTTGTTCAGTAATATGCTAAAATTTTGGTTCTGAGTTCATCTACCGCATGATGATTTGTGTTCATGAGAGGTACACTCGTGAACCAACGGCTCCCAATTTTCTCTGAATTGAGAGTCTAGCTATCAGTAGATACAAGTCTTCTCTACACTACACCTGGTATCCTCCAGGTATTTCTAAACCTGACACACCGAGGTCAGTCTACCAGTTTATTACTGCTTAGCAACAAGCAAGTTCTACTTTGTGATAGAGCAGACAGCCAATCACATCGTTTTTTTGACTTAAACGTTCACTTACGTTAGTAACGTGAATGTTATACCCTGGTATATAAGTACGTACAGGGGACCGTTGATCAGTCCTGATGAGTTGCGTCAGCAACGAAACCGGTCGACTATCCAAGGCTAAGCTGAGATACCAAGTTATCAATCAATCGCTGTTTATTCCGGACTTGTTTAGTCTAAATTGCTTATTTTTTTAACAATAGTTGGAATGTGATCTTCTAACCAATTTCAGTATTTTGGACAGCTTTTTCACGATATCCATTGGCAAACATTTCTTTGTTGCAATGATAGACCTGAACACCACAGGATTTTTATGCATCTTTACAATTGCACAAATGATAGGCAGCCTGCTATCACCTTTTGAAACGGTCCATCCTTTTGGCTGATTCAGTTCTGTTTGGTTCTTGGTTATAGACTCAGTGGATTCAACTCTCTTCAAAGATTCACTGTCATGGACGTCTTTGAGATACATCTACTTTTCCACCCAAGTAGGTAGATAAGTGAAAACATAAGATTTACAATTTATGGTAAGCAGAACTAAAAAAGAAAAAGAAAAAAAAAATCCTGCAAAGCTTTAAACATAACAATCCAGCTTAAAAAGCTCCTCATAAACCTATAATTGGTCATAAAGACGACAAATATGTGTTTCTGAGGCCTAAACAGGTGAGGTCAAGATCAGCTGGATCATGTGGGTTTGCAGTAGAGGCCTCTGTAGGCAGGCAGGCTAGGTATGTTTATTTCCATTAGTTTCTATTGTAATTTGCACCTATATAACTTTAAAACCATTCAACTCGGAAATGTGAAATGTCTTGTGGTAAATGGTTGCACATAGTAAAAATACTTCTATAAATTTTGTACCTTTTGCTTGCAAAACTATTCAATGAATTGAATGTTACTTTAACATACTATCTAATGGGAATACACACCTGTAGCCCACAAGAATGCAGTGTATTAGGTGTATATTCAGCCAAATATACATACATTGCTAATAGGAGAGGTCACACTTAGCAGTTTTATGTGTATTCAGCTGAATACATGACACAATACACAAAATTCATGTGGGCTAGAGGTGTGTATTCCCATTACATTCTATGGTCAAGTAATATTCAATAAGTTGCTCAGTTTTGCACCTGAGGTGATAAAATTTGCTCAAATATTTCAACTATGCATCAAAATTTACCATTAGAACTTCTGTTTCTAAACACAGCAGTTTTCCAAGTTATTTGGGTGTTTATTGTAATGGTAAGCACTGGGAACACACAGACCTAGCCCTCCTGCCTAGAGCTCTCAAATGAGAACCCACCCAAACCAGCTGATCTTGACCACAGCTACTGCGACCTCTCCTGTTGTCTTGATGGAGCTGCTAGGCACAGCTCAACCTCCTAACATGGGGAAAGGGCAAAGCTTTAATATTTCCCTGGCAACAAGAGAGTGACATAGTGATCTGTAGGACAGTTGGGTGACCTGACTATACAAAGATGAGGAATTCAAGCATATCACACCCCTCACCAGACACAAGTCTAATGCATTTAATGTCACTACTGTGTGGCCATTTATTGAAACCCAGGAAACTCTTCAGGACCTGGCTTGTGTTAACTTTTACTCCAATAATGTAAGTCTGTATCTTAGGCATGATATATGGCAAGTTTCCCACAGATGCACCTTTACTGCCATATCGAGACAGGGGTATACAAGTCTGGCACCAAAAAGCCCACAAACACCTCCTCTGCAGGATGTAGTCTTACTGTCTACATATTCAGTATAGACATTTTTTGTATTATAATTTACCTCAATATATCCAGGGACTTTTCATAGAAACATGGGGTGATAGCCTTAGTTCTAAGTGGGTTGCTTGATGAGATTACCCTTTTAGTGACCTAACACATAAGTTTCTTCAGAACAAACTGAAAACACCAGTTTTATAATTATGGCCATCACGCACCAATCATCTGCCTCTGTAAACTAAGCGGGGCCCATAGTTCAAAGTACTGTAGATATATACAATCATCACAGACCATCAAATAACACAGGTCGTCATCTATTTTTACAGCAGTCTGAAGTGAATTAAATTCAATTAGAAATCATAAATATAAATATCACAATAATACTTTAGAAGGGTGCTACCTGGTGCAGTACCTAATACATGTGACTAAAACAATGGGAGTTGTGCAGTCATTCCACTTGAATGCTACCTTTTTGACACTCAACTTTAAAAAAAAAAAAAAGAGAGAGACAAGAACAAGTCCATGTTGTAGACACTTCTCCTCCTTATATTGTGTGGTCATGGTGTGAATTGTAGTCCCCAATGCTTCATTGCACCAGTTTATTTTACACTTCACTGGGGACATGGTTCAGGGCATTCAGGTATCCAACATCCAGGTCAAGCTCATTCTTCACTGGGAAATTGAACTTGTGACCGGAGGGTCTTCAAGACAACTATACTGCCTGTATGAAAACACTCAGTGTGCTTCTAACAAAACCTCTGAATAAAAAGTGCCGACTGTTCTGCATGGTCACTCCTACTTCAAAGATAAACTGCCCAGATTGAGACAACAGCCAGGCGAACTCTGCAGTTTGTCTGCGGGTAACTCTTCAATAAAGCCTACTTTTGGGTTAAAACAAAAGGCCCATGGGCAGAGTGGCACACACTACAGGGTTCCCACCATAGGATATTAAATGACGGCAAAAAATCCTACCATATATATATAAAAAAAAAAAAAAAAAATGAGAGTAAGATTTCCTACTCTTAAAAAAAATCAAGAGATGAGACAATCAAGCCTATATTTAGCTCAAAATGTGCTAGAAAGCACATCAGGTCACCCTCAATTTGCAAATTTGCTGGGTGAGGAGTCCCACACCTGATGCCTCACAAAGATTTCGCACTCCAAAAAAAAAAAAAAAAAAAAAAAAAAAAAAAAAAAAAAAAAAAAGCTTTCTGACAGAACCCCTGATGAAGTTAATTACAGCTTTGTGTACACTGTACTGAAGGTCTGAAGAACACTGGTATGTCAGGAAAGCTCTTCATTATACTGAGGTCCATCCTTCTATGATTGTTTGGCTGCTACTTTTCAACCCTCTCCCATCCCAATTTACATAGATTTGCATACAGCATACTGTAGCAAAGGTCAATGAGGGCATGCTGTAACCTGTAAATTTAACTCTAATCAGTAATGAATACAACAGAAGTTGGGAGCAACTGTGTGTTCATGATTCCAGATTCTTTTGTTCATCACAAATATGTACGTATGCATAACTGGTTCCACATACACAAAACAGAGGATCCAGGGTCAACAACTTTCCCTGAGCATGTTTGGAGCATATTGCACCTTAAGCACCCAAAAGAGAGCTGTTGACTCAGTCTAACCCTAGCATTAGAAAGGGTAATTTTTTTTCACACCCTCTGCACCCAGGTAATTTTATTCCAATATATGCATGCTGTATGGGAATGCACATACAGTGCTGTGCATTGTAAGATCACATGAACATTATTTCCAACAAAATATACAACACTTGCACTAGGGTAGAATAATTTTACCTGGTAAACTACTGTATGAGAAAGCACAGCTGTTCCCCTTGGAGAATTTTAAGCTTTGCCTTTTTACCCATGTTTGAGGTTGAACTGTGCCCAGTTGCATGCACCAAGGCATTTTTGGCCTGAAAATCAAATGTTTGCCTTGCTTCTAACAAAACATACTTTTATGTATGGGAAGCTTACAAGCTTGATGGACAGCTTTCAAGCCTTTTTCTTTAAAGATTTATGGAGCTATTAAGCTGGAATTTTTTTCGGGGGCAACTCTGGAAAGATATCCCACAGACACTGTAACATACAAATGAAATATAAATGAAAGTTGTAGCAGCATTCTTGTGTGTGTGTAAGTCATAAATGGCTTCACGCTGACATATGCACCAATAAAAGACAAACAAATGCAGAATCATACTTCATGCAGAAACTAACTGTACACATGAACTGATAAAGTGAGGCTAGCCTATGTGGAGGCTGCGACACAGTTCATCTAGCTAGTTGAGTTAATTTGCATGAGAAATGATGACTTTCTATAAAGTTTTTTTTTTTTTTATTCTATACAGTACCCCCGAGTAAGTGTTGCCAGTGTCACTGGCCTGCCACCCAGTTGAAGCCAGTAGGCTGCAGTATTTTATTGTCAAGTTGTCTGGTTTTTTTTGTTTTTTTTTTCACATCTAGGTCCTCCAGATTCAATTCATGGAATTGAATTTGCAAACAAATTGCAAAAACAACTAGACATACCTTCAATGCAAGCGTTGACTGAAAGGTCTGCCATTTGCTCAAATTTGGTCATGGTGACATCAAAATCTAATCAGTTCATCTGGACAGATAATGGAAGCATATTGCCAAATTTGAGCAAAATACACGCAGGCTTTCTGTAGATATCGCGGTAACGAGAATGTACATATCTGGACAGATGTCTCTAGTATGATACACTTAAATGTAGAAAAACATGACCCAGATTCATAAATACCAAACCCAACAATGACAGCAGAGATTCTACAGTTACCAAAGCATCAACATTCATCTTCCAAAACCAATGTGAAGCAACAAATTTCACTCCTGACTTGAGACAGGCAGTGACCCACTAAAGGCAACTGGTGGTTTTAAACCGGTCCTCTCAACCTTTGAAATATTCTTCATTAAATACAGACTATAGTGTTTCCAATAAGTATAGGCTCAACCACTAAAATTCCAAATTTATTACTTCTGCAGAAGATAATGGAGAATTGTTTGGCCTATCACTATTTTGATTCTTCTGACTAGTTTGTCAGCTGTCAGTTTACAGCAAAAAGAGAAAGTAGGCCTATATCCTTTTTGTGATATCTATGAATGGACGGACGGGCAGACAACCCGAAAACAGAAAGGGTCCCCCCATGCGGTGGACCCTTTAAAACCACACTAGACCACAACCCTTCAAGTTCAACACACCGCATCTAGTGTAATGAGCAGCAAAGGTATGGTGGTATGATTTTATCATTCCCATGCCACAGATCTCTAACTGTAGTACGACAGAATGTTTGTTGTTTGTTTCTTCATTTTTGCGCATATTTTTTTTAGTTTTTTCATGTTCTGTTAATATCATAAATCCTTTCGTCCTTTAATAAAGATTGCTTCACCAGCTTTCCTGGTATTAGTTAGGCACTATTAAAGCACACATCCCATACCAAGGAATGCTGTTAACCATGGGTATGTTATCTTAATACATCTAATCAGCAATTCTGATTAAAATCATTTTTTATTTCTGATGAAGTTAGTACAAAACATTGAAGCAAACATTTGACCACCAACCATATTTTACCAGTTTATGTGGGAAAGTAGCATTGGCAAACTGTGCTTCCCTCCAGTTGTTTTGTCCCAAAATTACAGAGTAAAAATTTAGTGTATCATGAAATGCAATGTGCTGCAGGTATACAGTTGAGATCCTCAGGAAAACTGAAGCTTGGCTGCCAGGGAAGGCCTTGGTTCTAGTTGCTGACATTTATTGATAACTGCCCAATGGTGCTGCAATCATTGAAAAGCCCAAAACCAGAACAATCCATGACACTCAGTGGTCTCTACAGGTTTTCACAAGGGCAGGACAGTTTGATCTGAAAAGGCAACTTGTCAATGTGGGTAGCGACCATAAAGGTACCTCAAAAGTAACGTTCTAGATAGAATAGCGTATGTTTCAAGCAATTTTTTTTTTTTTTTAAATTTAATAAGTGTATCTAAATTATAGTGAAAATACTGCTTTTGGTATATTGTCTGTGAATTCAGCTCACATACTGCAGATTTGTAGTAAAAATTGAAGAAATATGCCATAAACCGTCAAAGCATGATGTATATATCACAGAAAAAGGACAGGGTAAATCTCCCTTCTAATTTTAAGCTGCACAGACAACTGGATACACTGTAAATCAGAACCAATGCCTGCTGGAAAGTAGCCACGATGTCGGGATTGCACAGCATTAGCACTATTTCCGGAAGGCGCTAACTTCTCCCTCACCAAATAGCACTGCATGTATTTTTACAACTGGAACCAAAGCCTTCCCTCCCAGCCAACTGTCTGTTTGACCTATGTTCCTGTGGCACATCTGTATTAGACATATTACACAATGACAGGTAAGCATGATTTTGGGACAAAACAACCTGAGGGAAGGTCTTCTCCAAGGCTTGGGGAAAGGGTCAATGAAACAACGGCAATACATTAGAACTATTTTCTTGTTATTGTGTTTTTTATCTACAGCACCATGTTGGCTATTTCACACACTGACCAAAAGAAAATGAATGGAATCCATTTTCACCTTTTCAAAAAAAAAAAAAAATGTTAACCTTTACCAGTACTAAAAATGTACTCAAAAATGGGGAAATACTTATGGTACAGAATTTTGTTTGGATTGCTGTTATGTGCATTTGGCATACTGGTATTAACAAGCAAATTAAGTTGCCATAAAGCACTGAGAATGCAAAGTCCTCATAACTAAGTTCAAAATATTGAAGCAGATCATACTTGATGACCAACCAGTTTTAACCGATTTAAGGGCGGAAACCAGCTTTGGGGAAATTGTTCCCTCATGTTGTTTTAGACTAGCAAAATGAAAGATCCTTGGTGGAATTCAAGATTTTTTTTTTTTCATTTAAAAAAATGTTACATTTACCTATATCAACAGTGTTTTCAAAAATGGGGAAATACACAGGAGTAATTTCATTATGTCTGTGTGCAAACAGGTACTTTTTTCTTATCTTTTTTTCAAACCAATTTATAATTTAAAAACACATGTTTTCCCGTGAAGAGAACACAAAAGTTGTAAAATTTGAAATTGCGCTAATATTAGGTTCACTTTGAAGATTTTAATGTTCACTTTAAGTCTATTATTATTAAAGATAAAGTGGCAATGTCAATTCAAAAGATTGTGGTCAAGGTACATTCGATTATCATTTAACAGAATTTTAAAATATTTCAAATTTTATTTTTTCAATCACACAGACAAATTTGCTCTGAACTCGTCTGGTATTGAGCTTTTTTTTTTTTTTTATTTCATTTATTTAATTAGTTTGGATTGTTTTTTTATAAATGTGGATTTGACATTCGGTGGTACTCACTGCATGGTATTGACATACACTATAATACAGTAAACGTCATAAAACATTGAGACTGACAAGTCCTCACAACCATGATCTAAATTAACTTCTACAACGACAACAGATGCAATATTTAAAGCTGCCATGCTGGTCCAGTCTGGGGCCCCCAGTCTGTTGTCTGGCAGGTAGGTACCTGGGGACGGGAAGAGATCTACTTCCCTGGACCGGTCAAGTCTCAACTGAACTAGCACCCTGTGCGGTGTACCATCCCTGGCAGCTCCCTAAATAAATTGATTGTGGTTTTTTTTTTAGGGTAAATAGGCAACTGTATCACACAAAATTAATACGCTATCTGTTACTAGAGATGAAATTTTGCCCTTGGTCATGGTTTCTGCAACGTCATGCCAAGCAGAACACGTACAGATGCAATGTGTATCAGTGTGGCCATTCCTTTGAGTACAAGTGATGCCTGATCATGGCCAAAGACAGGAAAGTGATGAAACACGTGTGTGTTTACCAGCTGTTTACTGCTAACTTACGAAGTCTCCTGGTTACTGAATTTCTTGGTGACAACTTTCCCTAGTTCTATGCCAAGGCGGTCTGCGATCTTTTGAGCCAGATCTGGGTGCGATGTGCCACTGAAAACTTTGATGTTGGGCATGATTCTATGCGGCTGTTGTTCTCCTGTCACACCTTTCTGGACTCGCCGAATTTTTCGCGCTGCCTGTTCCATCCAAGGTTCGCGCAGGTCATGTGTTGTTCTTGAAGATAAAATGGAAAAAGCCTATTGCTACACGCATATATATTTTATTTCACACATCACACATTTTTATTTATTTCATGACCTTAATTTGGACAAAATAATTCACAAATATGAATAATATACATGTATGCCGTGTCAGGCAAACTACAATCTCAATGGAACGAGATGTTGGCGAAGCCAGGCTGGTGCATGCGTACTGGAAACATCCGGTAGCCATATTCAGGAATGACAAAACTCTGATCTGGGGGAACCCTGTTTCGCTCCAGTTTGGACTGAAGAAGGAAGACTTAATTTATTGTGAAGTTGGCTTCATAAAACTTTCCCAAAGACAATTTCTTCCCTTTGTGACAGTGGGCATGGCCAACATAGCGGTACAGCGAATAAAAAGAGAATTCAAAGAAGTCATCAAGAGTGAAGAGGTAGGCAACCAGTCCCAACTGACCTCTTGTGCAACTTGAACTCAAACTCGCCTCTTCAGTATGAACAAGTTGACTCACTCTTGAATGAAGTGACACTGGTATCTTTATGTAACGCTGCATAAGCCATGTCAGTTGTGTTTGCCATTCAGTTTAAAAAGAGAGCGAAACAGTTACGTGTTGCAGTTTGTGGGGTGTTTCACACGGATCTCTCATTTTTGTTCAGCTCGAGTCTCGTCTGTTCCGACTTGCAAGTTATGACAACTGTGACACAAGTTGTGTCATTCCGTGAATGAAGCTGCACAAACAATTGATGTGCAGATTTGGCGATATATTCTCTTCAGATGAGGAAACAAGTCATGCTAGTGGTGCAGTATTTGCACTTAAGTTGTAATACATATCAATCATAGTGTGTCATTGTTTGAAAGAAGCAGGTGAAAGATGTTGAAAATTTGATTTGATGTTTACATGTAATTACCAACAAACTTAATTTGCACCATTAGCATTGCTTCACATTATCAGATTTTCAAATAAAATAAGGCTGCAGGAAATGTCCTTAAGTTGGTACATTATGCCTTATGATAAAATTTCCTGGTTCTCACATTTTTGCAGAATATAGGGCAGACAGGATGATTTTATTCATTACTTTTTATCCCCTAAATTTCTAATATGTGTAGCCATTAATGTATAATAGTACTGTGGCTCTCCGCTTTTGTGCTGTGGTTCTGGGTGACACAGGTGGCCTAGGAATAAAATGTAGATGAGGCAGAGGAAACCATGGTTATCCCAATCAGCTTCTGCTGCCATGTTTTCCAGGACCAGAGCCGAGGCAATGTATGATAAAACTAATTGTTGAGTAGGTTCACATTTTCACGTTGTGTTGTAGACAGCCGGAAAGCAAGAATAATTCTGACCAGCTGTATGAGTCATATGCGTGGGTGGCAGACTAGTATATATATATATATATATATATATCTATATATGGATAGCTCTTGTTGCCATGCTTACATTTATTACCGTTGTGAAGTTTCCACATGAAATACATCATCACTTGAAAAACCTAGCTGCTGAGTTTCTGCTTGGTATAATCACTGATAATCAAGATAGAAAACGTTGGAGTTGGGGGACTTTACATACGTCATATGTTTTGTTTGATAATCGTAAGAATTCATAACTTAATGTAAACCTGGTCATGCTACCTATATGTCGCTATGCAACAGAACTATACCTCCACTATGATGAGGGCACTTTAATTAATTTTGTTACTGAAAGATCTGAAAATTATACTTTTTCTGCTGAACTAATGAAAACTTTGGAATATTTTAAGCAGCTGTTTCTATTTTAAACCACATGAATGACTTTTTTTCTAATGCTTTTGCTTTCTTGTGTTGCCATTTTTACTACAAAATACATTTTGACCTATTAAATACATGAATATGCCCTTCTTCCTGTCAAGTTCCTTGTTGTAGGATATAGAGCAGCACATGACTACAGTGAATGCCTCCTATTGGTATTTTAAATGTAGCCGGGTGAACAGTAAAATGATCCTGAAAAACTAAGTTTATGTACCCAGATACCTTTTTAGTATACATGTACATTTCTAGAAGCACAAATTCAGCAAAGTGGCCTCATTTGCCTAATTGAGTGCTAAGTGCAGAAACCTTTTTGCTTAATTACATGGTGGCAAAGCAGCCAAAAAAAAAAACAAAAAACAAAAAAAACCCAGGTCTTTAAAAAAAAAGGTGCAGTCTGGATGGATACAAATCAGAGCTCATATAGTCCTGGTTGCAGTAAATCAGCAAGCAACCATTACCACTTGCCGTTTACAAACCCAAGTGTTGACTGTCGGGTCAAATTTGACATCAAGAGGCATTACAGCATGTACAAGACTATAACTTGGATCAATCAATAGTCTGCAAGCAACTATGTGCAAGATACCAAGATTATTTACATAGATCTTTTAAATTGTGGTGGTGTGTCCCTGTAAACATTTCATAACTCATTGATCTCAAAGAGTAAAATAAACTGAACCATTACAACTGTACACACATGTAAAAAGGGATTATATATATGCATGGGCCACCTGATGGTGGGCCATATAATGGTTCAGTTACTTTACCCTCTCCTTTGTCAGTGCCTCTAGCAGCTACACTGACCAGTGTCATGATGCCATGTGGTATACAAGGTGGTGCAGTCACCAATTTATGCTCAAATATTTATTGAAAACCAAAGAAATTGATAGGCACCCATGTACTTCAATACTAACCACAAACAGAACCTGTATGCTGAACCAACCAAAATTATGGCATCTAACTTGTTTAGTGCTGTTGGGATGGTGTTAGTTGCAGTCCACAGATTACTTTAGCTTACATGTACCTGTGAATTTATCATTTATTAATCACTTGTATGCTGATATCGAAAAGAAATACTAGAGGAAGATTTTTTGGTAAAAAAAAAATTCTTCAATGTGTCTGAGGTTACAGGTTGGAAACAGACTGTGACAAAAACAAACAAGTAAGGAATGTGACTTGGCTAACAGATTTCTGGTATTGATATGTGGAAATATCAAGAGTTAAAAGGCATTAGATTTTTCTGGGATTAAAGAATCACATGCTTGTGTTGATTCCGAAGTAAGTGCTAGGACTGATTGCAAGTCAACATCACGTAACTTGTAAGGGGTGGTTCAACATTTCCATCATTTTTTAATTAGTACTTAGAGTACTACATTTCATGACCTCCCTCACTCCTTTCCTTAACTTAGTGCTTCAAAATGATAATTTTCTATTATCTGTAGAAGTGTGCAAGTCCATTTCGACCCCCATCCCCCGCATACTGGAAGTACTAATTCAAAAATGATTATATTGTTGAACCATCCCTAATGTTGAGACTTTCCATACATTTTTATTTGCCCTGGCTATATCTTTGAGGATCAAATCATGGAACTGGAGGGGAATAGAAGTTATACAAGATGTGTGCTTGTGCCAAATAAGAGACTAGACTCATTTACCTGAACACATGGATGTACATAGTGACTTTATGTAAAGTGAGTCATGACACATTCATAGCAGACTTTTTCACAAGTACAGTAATGTAATGTGCATATATTTGCATAATGTTCATTGAACTTTGTGGCTTCCTAACAAAAACAAACAAAAAAAAGACACACACACACTTTGGACTGACCAGGTAATTTTGTTTCTCAAAGCTGTAAAATTACCTTGAATATTTCCCCTTTGAGTTGCACTTGAATTGTTAAGAGTAGGAGGATACAAATATGTATGTTCACAATCATCCTAACAATGGTAGGCACAATTTGATGAGACATTTCCTCACTGTGAAAGATTCCAATCTTACTTTTGCATAGTGCTGTCCTGTCTTTTATTTCAGATTTGTAAGATTAGTCAAAGTCTTTTTAAGTTACTGATTTTGTAATTGATCATGTGAAAAATATACACATTGGTGTTAATGGTTTTCTTGCATACTCTAAATACAAATTTTGTTTGTAATATACAGTTGTATGTCCAAAAGGTAGTCTGGACTTTTAACTCAACCATGAGTTTTATGAATTCATATTAGGATGTTCTAAGATTTTTAACCTTTCCATTACCAAGTTGAGGAAGCATTGACAGGATTTGGCAAATGGTACAAGTGGTGTGTGTCAGTGGTTTGGGTCATAGGACAGTTCCATCCTTGCTTGTGTTACCTGGTTGAGGTGGTCCAGTTATATTTATTTGCATGATATAACTGTGATTCTTCCAAATTTATGGACAGTACTGCTGATCTTCCCATGATAGTGTTTGTCACTGATGTGTTCGACACACAATGCAAGCCTTGTATTGAACATTAGTCATGTCAGAAGGTGATGATTAAGCGTAAAAATTTTGAGAAATTCCAGTCACCAAAAATAATCAAAGTGCCTGACAGTATTTTGAAATCTGGAATGCAGATTGTTGTCATATAAAACTGGGGATGCTTCACTATGCATCTGCACCATGTATGTACATACCTGTCAACTCTCCTTGTGTGGCTGAAGTCTCTGATTTTGTGACTTAAAATAAGGTAATTTTGAGGAAAATTGCTCATTTTTTGTTGTTGTTTTTTGTTTTGATGCACTTTTAACCCAGATCTCCTGATTAAAAACATTTAGGGTTGACATCCATGTATGTTAGTATTGTAAATGTATTCAATTCACGGAGAAAGCCATTTAAAACAAAGTGTCATGGCTGTCTATCCAATACTTCTTCAGACCATCAACAGCAGTGTATATGGTCTGAATGTTACTGTTCTTCATGACTGAAGACATAAGCCACTGGTGCTTGGTGGCTTCCGCCACAAAGAACCATCATGTTCCAACTAAACGTCTGTGACTAATTGTATGTACTGTATCCAAAATTCCTGTAATTTTCTACGTATCCATCTTAATCAATACAAGTATTAAACATCTTTGCAGTACTTAAATTTAAGTGAAGACATTTGTATACCGTGCAGGGTTTGAAAGATCATGTGTCTGATTAACTGAGATAAGCCACAATTTGAATCACACCCAAGCTAAAAGTAAGCAGTGCTTGCCTGGTTGGACAAGCAGATAATAATACAGAACTCCATTTTTATGTTAAACAAAGATTTTGTGCCCCATTGACAAGCTTGTTTGCAAGACATTGGGCTGGCTGGCAAGGACTTGGAAAAGTGACAATAATCCATTGGAATAACAGTGTCTGCAGTGTGATTGCCGGTATATTGACAGTTGCCGTGGGTTACATGGTGTAAATTGCTTTAATTTTGCTGTGTTCTTATTTTTGCTTATAAATTTCACTGATGGCACAAAATCATGAAAATAAAAACAGTGATACAGTATTTTAACATTGTTTGGGTATGTAGGAATTATGTCTAAAATAGTTCAATTAAAACAACAGTAAAATGTCAAAATTACAAATCCTGTTGAAATTTAAATCACACAAAAATGAACCAATTTACAGTTGACAATCTGAGGTCTGGGGTGCTTGGTGATCTCAAAGGAGCAAATAATCCATTGCAGAAACACAACTTTTGTTGGAGCTGTTAAACAAAAGAAAAAAGTGCCAAATGTTTCATAAACAACATTCTGCTCCTGCTGAAATTGCCAAAAACATGGACACAAGGGTCACAGTTGGGCAGTTTCAATATATCACTAAATAGTACATGTACATGCAGTTACTAAGAGGTACGCTAGTCACTGACACCCATTCAAAAGGGCTTCCAACCTCATGCATGATACATATGATGTTTATACATCTGGAGATCAAACAGTACATGACTAAATAAGAGCAATATGTTAAGTGTTGGGGGGAAACTGATCAGATTCCCACTGTTGGAAGGAACATGGAACTTGGTAAAGGTCAGTCACTATTGCCATATATGGTAGTGCCATGGGATACAGAGTAGCTGATTGCATGATGTACATGAAAGTTTTATGACTGTTCCATGTACCCAATTATGGGATAAACCAGAGGTAACCTGTCTCAAGAAAGCCCAGCCAAAATGTTCAGTACCCATAATATATTTCATTGGTCATTGCAGTTTTTGAAGAAGACAGGGCAAATTTCATTTGAAAAAGGCACTTTTAATAGGATATGGAGCAAAACGAGTTTGTGCAGAAATGAAGTCTAAACCTGTATCATTTTAACAAGAACAAAATGGAATCCGTGAATGGTTAACCACATTCAAGTGAATCTGCTCTTGTATGATATGATATATTGGTAAGATGACAAATATTGAAATATTCAGTAATAGGTGCAAAAAAAAAATCTTTCAAAAGGAAGGGAGCAAAATAAAATGGAAGGGCGCAGAGAGAAAGGGCATGGCACAAAACAAAAAGGCATGGTAAATCTCCATGTGTTTTAAGCTGTGCACAGAGCAATGTATGTTCCCCATATTCCAAATGTTACAGGTTCATGGGTCCTGACGGAAGTTTGGTTTGTTATTTCAGGTTGCTAGGTGCCACATAAAAGTTGAATTAGTGGATGACACATTTACAGAATTAAGAGGACAAATAGTTGGTCCCCCAGATACGCCGTATGAAGGAGGAACATTTCAATTAGAGATTAAAATACCAGAGACTTATCCTTTTAATCCACCAAAGGTAAGTAGAGATATGAGGAATGCAGCAATACAATGTGCAGTTAAATTATAGATATGAATGAGTAAGTGGATATATAATTTTTTAAAAAATGGGTTAACCATGACTATACAAATCATTATGATTTATTGATTCCATGTAGACATGCAATCAAATGTTTAGCTTTTTTTTTTTTTTTTTTCACTTTCTCATTTCATGACAAAACATCTTATTCCATGAAATTGTTTTTTTTTATTCCTGTTTTAAAAGTTACAGGCGTGACCATGATAATATTGAACTTAATACAGTAAAACCTCTCTAACCGAACACCTCTCTATACTGAACACCATGTCTCAGTCCCAATATATACTTTTCAATGTTATCAAACCTCCCTATGCCGAACACCTCACTATACCGAACACTTTTTTTCGGTCCCAAGGGTGTTCAGTATAGGGAGCTTTTACTGTATTTCAAAATGCAGGACTCGATACTGACTTTTCCAGGAACTTGTCCTGAGCTGTATATGGTTATTTGACAAATCTTGATCTTTTTTCTATGTTTCCCATGTTAATTCTGGGCAAATGCATCAAAAATCCACTTGCTCTGAACTGAGTACATGTATTTTCAAGATCCAGTTGCCCTGGGCAGAAGGGGAATTGAATATTGAGCCCTGCATGTATCAATGAAAATTACCAGAGGGAAAAAACAAAAAACAAAAACCCAGCCAGAAGGATCTTGATTTAAGAACATTCTTTCAAACTAATTGTAAAATGAAAGCATTGAAGTAAAAGTCTCAAAATCATGTCTTCTGGCAAAAAGACAGGATGGAAATTAAACTGTAGATATATATTTATATGCTCAGAACATTTTAAAGTGTATCTGAAAGGAAAGTCATCTTTAAATTCAACATTTTCATAATTTTCACAAGCATGCAAAGAGTATGCAAGAGGTAGACGTGCAAGACGTGTGCTATTTGTACTAAATGTAAATTTAAATGTTGATCAATGCATGTGTTTATAAAGTCATATTTTTGAAACACTATATTTTAGGGGCGAGATGGAGGGGGTACATATGAATGCATCAGCAAAAATATTGACAATTTTGAATTGTTACTTTACTAACTAGCAAGTATTTTTATGCATGAGGTTATAAAATCTTCTGTGAAATGGATAGAATATCAGCCTTGAAAAGGAATGCTGGGAAATAGTATGGCCTGGGGTGCAAACTGACTTCTGCTTTATTTCAGGTGAAGTTTGTGTCCAAGATATGGCACCCTAACATTAGTTCTGTGACAGGAGCAATTTGTCTAGATATTTTAAAGGATCAATGGTAAGTGTGAAGTATTTCAAAGATAACAGTTTATATATATATATCCACCCACTTTCATGTAACTGAGAAAAAGACATTAAACGCAGGTGTACCAGTCAACTAAAATTAAAAGCTAATTCTTAAAGTACTAAAATGTTTATTGACCACTCATGAAAGGTCAGAGATCCTGCAGTGTGTCTTATGCAACCAGTACAGAAATGTTTTCCTTGTCAAAGATCTTGGAAAATATATATATATATATATATATATATATTTCTGAACTTGTAAAATGGGATTTTGCATTTGTTTTTGGTTGTAAATACTGATTGTTAATTATTGTTGGACCATGCAGGGCTGCAGCCATGACGTTAAGGACTGTATTGCTATCACTACAAGCATTATTGTCATCACCGGAACCTGACGACCCCCAAGATGCAGTGGTAGCAAGACAATATAAAGAAAACCCAGATATATTTAAAGACACAGCTAAACACTGGACGTGTGTATATGCAGGAGGTATTATTATTTTATCTTTTTAACCATTGTCCCCTCCTTTTTCCTTTGTGTGGTTTGGGTTTGGGCTCACGTCATCAAGGCCCCAACTGACACCAAGGAAATGTGGTGACCTTGATCATTTTATTCTGATGGGGCTCATGTATAATTTTCATTCAGGTTGTTGTTTTTATCATTGATAAATCTGAATGACCAGAGCAAACCTTTGATGATGTTAATTTAAGATTGAAGAGTTAACACTTTAGTGCCAAGTTTTGGACTGAGTCAACAGCTTTTCTCTGCCCAGTTTGGGCACATTGCACCCAGAGTACGCTGGTGAAAACTGCTGACCATTATATTGTCTGGAACTATAGGCATGCTGGAGCTTGAAAGCAAGGTCTTTTTGTGATGACTATGCATGTGGCATCCTTATTACAAGTAAGAGCAACTCGCCATAAGTAGTTCAACTTAAGTGGCCTTGAAAGAGTTAAGACTTAGTCAACAGGTTTCTCTGCCATGGATTAGACAACAAAAATGTCACTGATTTTGACATTCAATCCATCCCAAAGAGTGTTGTTGACTTGGAGCATAAAATGCTGATATCAAGGGAATTTTTGCTGATTTGATCAAAAAGGGGTGAAGTCACAACTGCATGTCAAAATATTCTCTAGCTTGGCAGTTTCCCTCCAAATTTTACAGTGAAATACAACATTTTAAGACGTCAGTACACAAACAAAAACTTTGCATTGTAAGTTGCGTGAATTTTCTCAGCAGTTCACTGGGGACTTTTGTGGGTGTAAGCTATGTACATTTTAAGAAGCAGTTTTAATCTACTTTGGGTCAGACTGCATTATTTGCTGGAACACTTTTTTTTCTTTTTCTGAAAATCTAAAATAAGCAATACTTTAGAACCCCCACCTTTGCCCATTTGGAAAACTTTGTAAAAAGATGCTAAATTGTTGTGCATTCTGTGTTGTTTGGGTAATGTTTGTTTTAAAAAATCAGGACAGCTAGAACAAATAAACAAATAGTTCCAACATAATTACAGAATATTTTACCTGGAGCAAAATCTTGTCGCTTTAAATTGACCAAAAAAAAAAAAAAAATCATTACAAGTTTTTCTGAATCATTTCAGCAAGTTTGTTTGTTTTTTGTGTTTTGTTTTGTTTTGTTTTGTTTTTTCTTGGGGGGGGGGAGTTGCTTGTTTGTTTATATGTTGTTTTTTTCTTTAAATTTGGAGGAGTTTGACATGTGGCGACCTTAAAAACAGGAGTAGGTATGGTAAGGGTCAAATTTGTGCAAAGACAGCAGACCAACAGATTTGTGAACACTGCTTACACAGTAGTTCCCATACAGTTTCTCTCAATAGGATGCATCATGTGCCCCTTATCCTGCAAGAGATGAACAAAAGCAAAAAAGTTTGAGACAATTGAAATTAAAAAAAATATACATATATGTATCCGATTGCATGGAGTAATAAAACAAAATATAGTTTTATTCCTCCATGGCAATAGATAGGAGCCTTTGGATCAACTTAAGTTTATACAATATGTTTGAAAACACAACTGGTTTGCATCGTCATCAGTCTCCGTTTATCCTCATGTTTCTGATACATAACCTGTACATGTATTTTCTTTCATACATTTATCTCCAAAATCTTTAAAAAAGCTGTGCATGGACTGGCCATACAAATATCATTTCCTGTGGTTCCACTGGCACTGCAGATTTCTGGGTCTATCATATCACAGAGGACTAAGGTAGCTAATTCCTCCATGGTAATATACCCTTATGGCCCCAGATATTTATTATAGGTATTTTCAACTTCTTCAAAACCATTAGCCAGATTTACATCAAACTTGGTGGGAATGTGGGGTCATGCTCCATTTTTTTAATTTTTATTTATTTATTAAGCCCTCCCCCCTCCTTCTGGAGAAGGGGATTATAGTACATGTAATTGCTTTTCCAATGGGTCCATGCCTCCACTTTTAATGTTGGAGCTATGATTCATTCTGGAATACCATCATGTTAAACGAAATTACATTTCAGGTCTGGGCTGTAATTCTGTTGTCTGTCAAATTAGATTTATGAAATTGTGCACACAGGTGCATCTAAACATAAGGGTGTGTCAGGAACCAAAAGTAGGTCGCTAGGTCAAGTATCTGGGTCACAGTGACATATTTGTAAGATCATGTCGAGCTATAATTCTTTTACTACTTAACTCAGTTTCATGAAACTTGACATACACATAGATCTTGACCTATAATTCTTTCACTACTTAACTTAGTTTCATGAAACTTGACATACACATAGATCTTGACCTATAATTCTTTTACTACTTAACTTAGTTTCATGAAACTTGACATACACATAGATCTTGACCTATAATTCTTTTACTACTTAACTTAGTTTCATGAAACTTGACATACACATAGATCTTGACCTATAATTCTTTTACTACTTAACTTAGTTTCATGAAACTTGACATACACATAGATCTTGACCTAAAGGTGTGTCATGAAACAAAAGTAGGTCACTAGGTCAAGTGTCTGGTCTCTGCTATTCGTATCCGGGTGAAAATTTGCTTGTCCTTCAACTTAGATTAACTTTACACAGAGGTGTACCTGGACATAGGGATGTGTCATGCATCAAAAGTAGGTTACTATGTTAAGTATCTTGGTCACAGTGACATATTCTGATAAAATTATGTCCGGTCTATGATTCCTTTTCAATTTCACTTTGTTTAGTGAAACTTCACACACACACACATATATCTTGAAAGGTCTGTCATGAAAAAAAGTAAATCACTAGGTCAAGTATCTGGGTCACAGTGATGCATTCATGTAAAACTACATTATACTTCATGCCTGGGCTGTGGTTTGGTTGTCCTTTGACTTAGAATCATGCAACTTTACACACCTGTATATCTGGACAGGAGTGTGTCATGCAAAAAAATATATCACTAGGTGAAGTATCTGGGTCACACTGATAGCCTATTTGTAAGGGTCCTTCCCTTGGGGGAACCCTTTCTGTTTTCGGGTTGTCCGTTCAATTGGATGTGCACATTCTCGTTACCACAATATCAACAGAATGCCTTCATGTATTTTGCTCAAAATTGGCAAGATGTCTACCTTACCTGGGAAGATGAACTGATTAGATTTTGGTGTCACCATGACATAATTTGAGCAGATTGTGAACCCTTCAGTCAACGCTTACGTTGAAGGTATGTCTAGTTATGGACTACACTCATTCTAAAATAAGACCTGTGGTTAGCAAGGTTATGAATGAGGTGAGAGGGTCATGGATCCAGTAATCTCTAATTGCCTTTTAATTATTATTATTATTATTATTATTATTATTATTATTATTATTATTATTATCATTATTATTTTGTTTTTTTATTTTATTTATTTATTTATTTATTTATTTATTTATTATTATTTTTTTTGGGGGGGGTTCATTTTTGGGCAAAATCTTAAAAATCCTTTTTCTCCAAAACCGCACAGCCAATTGCTTTGAAATGGCACATGGACAATTCTGGGGACCCCCATACCTCATTTTTTTCAACAGGTGGTGCTACAATTTCTGCTATTGTTTTTTTGAATTTTTGTGTGTTAAGGCTACTTTCAACTTCTCCCAAACAGTCTCTCAGATGGTTCTAAAACTTCATGGAAACGTAGCTTGTGGGAGGGCCAAAGAATGCTGGTTACTAGGTGGTGATATTCTGGATCCCTGATTCTTAGCAAATTTCTCAATTCAGGTACCTATCAGTAAATGCATGCGTTCCTATTGATAACCATGCAAGTCAATAGGGATTGCAATGGAAACTGACATTTTTTACTTCCTCTCCAAAATCTTCATCACCCTAGACTAGAGTGGGACTTGTTATGGGATGGGTGTCAAGGGCAGCTGAGGACTGGCTCTTCACACAGTCCTCTTGTTAAGATATTTTGTGTGTTTTAATTTTTCTTTAATTTTTCTCCCAACCTGTGAGTTGGATCCTCCTCAGACTTTTTGGGAATGTATGTGGACTTGCTGTCCACCAAATTTACTCTCTACGTGGTGGAACTGGTATTTCCTGATTTTTAACAAATTGCCAAGATACGGAAAAATCAGTAAGGGGATATGTTCATGTTTCTAGCAGTGGAGATGGTCTTAAAGAAAGATGACCTTGATATTATTCTGAAGTTCACAGGGTCATTTCAGTCTTTGTGTGCATGTAAGATCGTGTGAACACAGGACTGTTACAGTCCTCTTGTTTATTTTTAGTACAACTCATAAAATTTGTTGGGACCATAGGGGAGGTCAAAATGTGTGTATTACTTCAAATGATTCATCAGTTGGCTACTGTGCTTTGCCTGATGAAGCTATGTTTTTAATTTTGACCTTAAGTGACCTTGACAGGTCAAACTGACATATTGGCATACATCTTAATGAAAAAATTGGATTCTGTCACTTTTCATGTAAGAAATGATTCATGAACTGTTTGAGTGAAGATGGTATTACAATGATGATGGTCTTGAACAAAGGGGACCTTGATATCATTCTGAAGTTCACAGAACCACTTCAGTCTGTGCATGTAAGGTCACCTGAGCGCAGGACTGGTTCAGTCCTCATTTTGTTTTCGTCTTCTTTTTATTTTAAAAGGGGTCAAGATAGAGTAAGTAGAGTCCAATAAAAATGAAAAGAATAAGCTTTTTTTTTCTGATTTCCCCGGTTTTCAAAGTGCACTGTCTGTAAAACGGTGAATATGAAATGCCTGGCCTGAGTTAAAACAAATTACATATATATGGCTCATTAGTAACCACTCAGAATTTAAACAATCACTACGGTGATCATGTGAAAAAAGGCCAAAATTATATACTAAACATCAAAAAAAAAAAAAAAATGTAGTGAAATGAAAAGAAATACCTCTTTGACCCACCCACATTTCATAATTGCTGTTTTGATAATCATTTACCTAAAGAAAAAAAAATCCATGATGGAAACACTGCTTTAGAGGAAGGCTAGCTCCATACCCTTATAGATGAAAGGCCAGGTTGGGTACAATGGGGGGGGGGGGGTTTAAGCTTTTATGTGTTCCTTGGCTTGCACATAATGCTTATCATGCTGATAAGGACAGCAGGTGTCTACTCTACCCATATGGTAGACAAAGCAAATGATTAACATCCCCTGTTATCTGGAGCTGGGTCACTAATTAAATGCCTCTCCACTTAATTGCTTATCAGTGATAAAACTGGACTGCATGCTTTGCCTGTGCATACAGCCACTGGGTCCCAGTTATGAGGGAAAGTTTTCAGCATGCTATTGTTTTTCAGGTTGCCCCATTCATAAATGTATTGATTTCTACTCTGGTCTGCTTCAAAATTCACTAGGAAGGATTTTGTAATATCAAAGTTTCTAAGCCCTCATGAAAGTTGTTTCTTTGTCAGGTCATGTGAAGTTTATGTGTTGTGTTTGTAACTTCCAGGTCCAGAAAAATGCCCAGAATTGCAGTCAAAAGTGGAGAAGTTGAGAGCTATGGGATTTGAAGAGGTAATTCCGAATTTCTAATTTTTCAAATTTAGACCTTCAACAGCCTGCATTTAATCTGTGATACTCCATCATATCTTATGGTTTTACACTTTGACATGTCAAAACAAGATTAAAATAAATTGATATTGTATAACAGCATTCTATCACAAAAGATTCACCTTTACCCTGCTAAAATAATTGAATGTTCGGGTAGTGAACACGGAAAAACATGGGTCATTCCAGGAAGGCCCAGAATATTCAGTAATAAATAGACAGGAAGCACAAGCCATGGAGGGAAGAGTGGAACATGCACTGGTGTATAATCTTTGGCCTTGTAAGTGAATTAACAGTGCATACACTTTCAATATTTCCTGTCAGATGATATTAAAAATTGATTATTTTGAAAAATATTATGCAATTAAAAAAATTGTTGCATAAATGTCTACAGGGTAATACCAGTTGTGAAAATGATGGAACAAAGTGATTGACTGCTGACTTACTTACAATTAAATTTTACCAAATGAGTGGCAGAGAATGAGTTATTCCAGGATTGATAATGACTAAGTATTTGGTCTGTTTGCAGCATAAAGCAAGAACGGCACTATCCACGCATAATTGGTCAGTGGAAAGAGCAATGGAACACATTCTTAGTTAGATAACATTTATCATGCAGTGACAATATTATCATTATACTGGCTAACAACAGAGACTCATCATTTCGTCACTTCTTGTATCGGCTCCAACCAGACGCATCTATCTTCCAGGTTAAGCAACTTCATGTGGCTAATCATTCGGTGTCTTCAGTTTTAACCTTCCCCCTGGGTGAAGATCGAGTCAACAGCGTTACTGCTCAGCCAGTGTTGAGGAAAACTGTTAACCTGGAGTGAACTATTTTGATAGGTTTTATCATATGTTTTTCATTAATGATGGAAGTGCTTTTTTTTGTTTGAAATATTGAAGCAGATGACTGACCACCAGTCTGTTTATCAAGGGGGAAAGGTCAAAGGGACCATCAGGTTTTTGTGAATGATTAGTACAATGTGATGATTGTAAGTGTAGAGAAGGGGTTTGGATGTGCAGAGAGTTGCCACCAGGAGGAGCTGCTATACATCTACATTCAACAGGAACTGAATCTGGTCTGTCATTGACAAATCTCACAAACATATACCTGGTGTACAGTTAAAATGTGTCAATGTAAATTTTTGCAATAATACCCAATCCGAATTTGTGTTTTGTACAACTCGTGCATGTCAATAACTGTGCATAAATATTTAAGAATTCAAATTGGGTCCTACTGTTTTAATTTCATGCCTCGCCTCCCATCTACTTAGTGGCTGCAGGCATAGGGGCCAACAGAAACTATGAAAGGTGCATTTCACAATTTTATATACTTTGTACATACACATCTCATTATGAATGTACAATAAATGCTTTTAGGTATTTAAGGATAACAAAACAATGCCCCTCCTAAGTTCACAATAAGTAAAATATGACACTAAGGTACATGAAGTATGGACATTCTGTTATAAATGCTGGAGAGTTTACAGACTTTAGTGAACATATAAAAAGCTGTAAAAAATACAATGATGGAAAATTGTAGTATTTAGACTTTGGGAGAGCAGCCAATTGATTAAGTGCATGAGAGTACTGTTCAGTCTAACAGATAGAACATTTCAGCCTGCAGGATTTGGGCATTGCCAGCTCAGCTTGAGATTTGTGAGTTGATCAACATGCAAGCCTTCCAAAAAATTACTATGAGCTTTGCACAAAATTTCCCAAGAAGAAAATTTGTAGATGTTGAAACATTTCAGTTTTTGGCCAAAGGTACTTCAGAGAAAAAAAGTAAGCCTACAAGTAAAGTTACAGGTTCTATGGCACCCTGGGTACAGCACTCTTATATTCCTTTTTGTTATAATGGTAGAACCGTATGCAAGCAGCTCAGTTCATGTTGTGTTGTCCTGATGTTTTGTTATGCATATTGAAGATACTGATGAAAGGAATTCTAGCAGGGCAAGGAAAATTGTTTAGAAACTACTTGTCTGTAGGACAAGTGACACAAAATTTTCACTTGTCCTTCCTCATATTATCACTTGTGCTAATAAAATGTACCTAAGTTTTGGTTTAAAAAGCATGCTTCTATGGAAATCATAATGACATATAGTAAGTTTATGTGTCTGTTATGCCCCCAAAATTTGAAATTTAACAGATTATGAATTTTGCCAATAAAAAGTACTTGTCCATGGGACAAGTGAAATTTGAAAGTCACTTGTCCGAGACAACAGGATCATAGGAATTTCCCCACCCTGCCTAGGATTCTGGAAACGGCCAATACAAGACGCACAGCAAATGCCACCTAAGCTTAAAATTGTTTATCTTCAAAGTGGGGCAAGACCTATTCCTTTCAGTACAGGTGTTTATCTTCAAAGT
This sequence comes from Hermodice carunculata, assembly GCA_964020975.1. NCBI lineage: Eukaryota > Metazoa > Annelida > Polychaeta > Eunicida > Amphinomidae > Hermodice > Hermodice carunculata. The sequence continues at coordinate 16,977,510 of OZ026619.1, read as the reverse complement.
GGGGCAAGACCTATTCCTTTCAGTACAGGTGTGGTGCCATATTATGAATGCAAACAAGTTTTGTAATGAGTCACATACCTCACCATTCACAGGAAAATACTTCCTAGTTGTTGTGGTTTTTGAAATAGTGGCTATGCTTTTTGATGTAAAGGTCTCATCACTGACATTTTATTATTTCATTTCTCAGTAAGCATAAAGCAAGAGTAGCAAATGATGAAAAAGGAAAATATTTGGTGAACGGTTGAAAAGATAAAACATGCAAAGAGCCCCGCTTGCAAAAGGTGTGGGAGATTTTGATTGTGTATACACTACAGATAGGTTAATGGCACAGTAAGAGGTATAGGACTGTGGCATATTGTGTAGGTCTTCTTGAGTTGCCTGTGTTTGCAAACTTTTCCATTCTATTAGAGTTTTGACAGCTAATGCTGCTTAGCCAGGAGTGATGAGTAGACAGCTTCAGATTTAGGAATTTTATTGTTATCATTGTAATTGGATGTCTACATGGATACCTACCTGTACATGTCAGGCGTATGCAAAATGGTGCAAATACATCTATATTGGTGTATCGCATATTGTATATCATATGTTTGTACATACACAGACTCAAATACATATGGTATACATGACAAATTTCTATTTCTATCACTTTATACAAATGCAATCTAATGTGAAACAAGATTTTTTTTATTAAGAAAGAATAAATTATCATTGCCAAAGTAAATCAGACCTCTTAATATGTGAATGAATATCAAATTTATATTTAAGGAACCATGATGTAGGTCTGTCATACCACTTCATAATTTATAAAAATAATCAAATTTATATTCAAGATACTATAATGTAGTTCCTTAGGTCCCTGTTGGATTTTCGTTATCAGATATGGGAGGGGGGTTGTTATGGATAAATGTGACCTTGCTGTCTCGAAATGTGTCCCATACTGGAACTTGCAGAACTTTATTCTGTCAGGAAGGGAGCTACAGATTGTGGATTAAGTGGACAGATTTCATACTTTCTATTTTCTTGAGACATTGCGTCATTGCTGGGGCCTGCAGTGTATAGACCAGCACTGTTTTGTATGCTCACCTGCTTTTCTTTGTCTTTTTTTCTTCCTTATGTGACAAATTAATCAACACAACTAGTAGGATGGACTGAACTAATACAAAGGGTTTAGGTGCTTTCTTTAAGTAGGAGGCCAAAATCTGGTACATCACATACTTGCCAGAGATCATTCATAGTCAGTATGCCATATAAAGATGGGCATTATATAAATTTCCAGTGAAATGAGTGGTGATTGTGCTAATAGCAAATTTTGTGTGGTAGGATGCTGTATTAATCAAGAGTAGCGATGAAAGGGTTAACTTCTGTGATTCACCTGTGGTATGCTGACAACTTTGCCATTGCTGGTAACGTCTTATTGGGCACCAGATAAATTATTAGCAGAAATAACAATCTCAAGCTGCAGACCTCACTCAATGTGTATGTAAATTTTGATTGAAAAACAAAAAGTAACCTGACATAAATGTGTAAATTGGTCTCCATGTGATGAGCAAAGCAATACTATACTTGACATCTGGATGGAAACAGGATCAGATTTTTCATGGGTCAATAGCTAAGTTATGTTTATAAAGTGAAAGTTGTTGGGTTTTTTTTTTTTTTTTTTTTTTTGTTTTGTTTTGTTTTTTCTTTTTTTTTAAAGAAAATTCAATATAAAATTGCTGTGTTTATTGACTGGCCAGCAGTGATCCAATTTTTAGACATACTTGATGATGTTTATGATGTAAGCACATGCTACTTTGGATAGCACACGGTAGATTGCAATTTTAACCCTTAAAGTGCTAATCACTGCTATAGTCATTTTCTCATTACTGTTAAACATATAATGGTTAAAAGATTCAAATTCCTCATGAAGATAGCTTTCATTCAAATACCAGCAAACCTAGTCTAAAGCAAAAAGTAGTCTTATTAAACAGCTTTCCTTGGGACACTTTATTGTGTGCATAGTGTCCCGAGGAAAGCTGTTGACGCAATCTTAAATCAGCACTTTAAGGGTTAATATGGTGCTCCTGTGTAGATTTAACCCTTTCACCCTTAGATCAAGAATGAGTCACCAGCTTTTGTTGGCATGTGTTGGGCACTAACCCATGCCAAGGAAAGCTGTTCACCTGGGGCATGTTATCTTGATAGGTCTTATCAACAAGTCTCAGTTAAATTGTTTTTCATTACTGTTGAGCTGAAAACACTGAGGCAGATGACATTTGACCACCATCTGGTTTTGGCCAGTTTAATGGGGAAAGGGTTAATTGCGAGCAGGCTGTGCTGCCCATTGGGCAGCTCAATTTGCTGAGCAGTTTATAAATAAACATGACAAACTTGAGCCACTCATGGAAATGTTCTTAAATGTGGTGACAAAAGCAACGTACTATTTCCTCATTGAAAATTGGCTGTCGTGGTTAAAATAAAAAATGAGTTAGATAAATGAGATTTGTGTTAACTATGAAAAAGGAAATATTGGCCTACTTATCATCTGATGGTGTGTCACCCTGTTGCTTCTTGCACTGCACATTTTCATGTGTGAGTTCAGAATAAAATTTGCTGTAACTCTTTTCTAATCTATGCATCTTTCATGGTAGAACATCTTGAGGAAGTCTGTTGTTGTCTTAACACTGCTGGTTCACAAGATCGTCAGTCAGCTAAGCAAACAAGATGAACCTTCATGGATAGTTTGTTCAAACAGGTATTTTTGGTGATAGAATTACATATTAGAAAACTAAAGCACATCTTGATACTCTTGCAGTTATGCTAGAAAAAAAAAAAAAGAGTAAAACAGCTGTAAGAGGGAGTTTGCCATGTGGAAGAAACTACGGGTGTCCCAAATTGCCTTTTTGTATGGATCATATTCACAGCAGAGAGATCTTATTTATTTGTTGCTTCTGACACAGTAGTTTTTGTGTGTGGGTGCATGCGTGCGTGTGTGTGTGTGTTTTCTGTAAAGGATCCAAGTGGAGTTTGTAGTGCAAGACATTTTGAAGTTTATTTTGCTGGCTATACAAAGGCTGTGCTGGGATTCTGCTGGGTTGATGTGTATAGAGCTGGTGAAGCCTGCATTCAAAGTACACTGTAAGCATGCTTTGCCCATAAAGATGTGATACTAGATAATAGGTCAGCAAAAGCAGGCCAAAAGCATGCCCATGTCCTGTAAGTGTTTTGGAGGAATGAGTAACACCTGATGGTATGTCTGCCTGCCATGCTGTGCTGGCCAAGTGGAAAAAAAAACAGATGAAAGAACACAGGTGTATTCAATATACAGAGATGCTACTTTTCAGAATTTTACCTGAATTCAGGTAATTTGCCTTTTTTCAAACTTAAAAAAATCCCATCAATTTTGTCAGAACAGCTCAAATGTGATGAAAAATAGATCGGGTACATAGGTTTCAGATTGAGATAATTTTGATCACATTTCAGGTAAAATCTGTATAAGTGAGTGGTATCTCTGAATGTAGAACAACCTATCCGGGCAGCAAGCATTGGACTCGCAACGTTCCTCACACAATGGGTGAAAAATCACCAAACAGACAGAGGGAAACTTGTGGATTTGTTCTACCTCTGAAATGGAACGGCTTCATACCAAATCAGAAAGCCAAAGGGCAATTGATTGTGTGACCAGCATTGCAGTGTCAGTTGATTTGGATTGCTCAGCATCATGGATTGCATGCTGCCACTTTTTTTTTTTTTTTTATTATTATTATTATCATTATTATTGTGCAGTGTAACTGTGACAATTCTGACTTAGCAGTCCATGGTCTGACTTGGAAGTAATGTGAAAAAAAACAAACAAACAAACAAAAAAAAACAATGCATTGTTAAAGACTGGTTGGGTATATACAGATGTTACACGACATATTTTTTATTTAGGATTCCTACAAGAAAGAGATCTGTACCAGTTGGTGTTATCTGTGTATACAGTGGATAAGAGCAGATGCAGGCCGGAGACTCTGTTGTTGGCCAGTGTCATTGGAGAATTCAGTGGAGGGGAGTTGTACATAAAACATATTACCTTAATGAGTTGGCTTGTACATGAATTTCTGGAGATTTAGGGTGAGGACAGGCGTACATGTTACAATACCTTACCTGCAGTTCACACAACATATATAGGTACTGTTTGGATAATGTGGACAAGACTATCTTGTACTGGTGTAAGTAGCTCAATTATGCCTGAATAATGGACTGGTCAATTTTGCCTACCAAAGCTTACACAGTCCAAATATCAATTGGACAAAGAAAGTGGCATATTCTGGGGCTTGAGAATGTCCAAAGTATCGCTGGAATTTTTCTTACTGCCTGAATTCCTGTCGTAAGTCATGATTCAGTCCTGCAGTATCAATACCTGCAACATTTGTATGTATGTGTGGAGAGAAAGGTGCAGCATATACTGGACCAACTTACAGTCATCAGTGGCAACCCATTCCCGACTTTACATTGTATTTTGGTGCTATGGGGAGACACCTGGTGGAGAAAAAAAGTTGGTGTCATGGCAACCTTAAAAAGTGTCACACAGTAAAGCTTCACTGATAAACGTCATTTAATTGTTTATGTGATATGCTTCCATAAACACAGGTACGTCAATTTGAAGCCGTGTGCTGTGTGGTGATGCAGTGTGGATTTTGAAAGTACTGTCAAGAAAGGCTGAAAGTACAGGTCCAGTATATGATGACATCTTAAGTAGTTGATGCTCAAGAGCAACTGTTTGCAAGTTTATTGAATTCTAATATTTCAGATTTATTGTGTTGCTTTTTTTTTAACTTGTACATAATTCAAAGTGGTCTTGGTGGGCAAGTCAATATTGGAAGACTTATAAGATCAAAGATCGTCATTCAGAGGTGTCCATTAATGTGAAATTTTGAAAATTTGGACAAATATTGGGAGAACTGGTAACTTTAAAAAACAAAAACAAAGATACATTTTAGGAAGGACGGTTGGGCCTGAGTGTTCAGAAAAATGTAGTTTAACGACTACCCCTGTAAACAGGTAATGTGCCGTGAAGTTTTGGCACAAGGGGAAAAGGACTGCATTTACACAAGTTCATCTTGCCAGACCTAGTCTTTCACAAATACGGTCTCTATATTACCTGCTTCACAGACTACCTTTCTTTCTTTTTCTTTTTTCTTTTTTTTTTTGGGGGGGGGGGGGGCGGGGGCTGCTGCAGATGGTCTTTGTTGGGCCATAATTAAAGATTCAAAAGGCATGGAGGTCTCCTAAGCAGATAAGTCCTAATGACAGGTTTTTTCGTTGTGTCGAGTACTTGGGAAGATTCACCAATTGGATTGAATGAGATTTAAATGACACTTCACACATTTAGTGAGTGGGGAGGAAAAGATTCATTGTAGTAATTAAAATTTATCTCTTTATCCTAGATCTAAGTGGGCTATGATTTTTATACTTGTTGCATGCACTTGTGTAATATAATCACATTTACATTGAAAAATGGAAGTGGCTACTTTTCTGCTTTGCCATCCCTTGTGGTTCGGAATATAAAGGAACAAAACCGCTCACAAGAAAAGCTTCAAAGCAGGAATGAAGTCAACATACAGGTTATGATTTTAAGTACATTGCATGCATGTGTGGATTTTTTTATGATGATACATGATTTAGGAACTTTACACATATTGGTCATTATTACCTCAACCTTCACCCTCCTGACAATCATAAGTCTTGCTGTCTTTTGGACATTGATGTTGGTTATATCACATAGCCAACAAAGCAGTGGACAAAATTTTGGCATCAAACGTGTGTTTAAATGAGATGAGTCTACAAAATCTGGATCGCATCAGAAAACTGCTGGTGAGAGGAATTACTTGTTACCGCCACCACAGCCACATCTAATTGGTAAGGAGATGTCATGTTTTCCTTATTGACCACCAGTGCCCTCTGGTGTCCTTGGCTTATCCCTTAACCTTGATGCCAGGGGGGTAAGGATGAATAGCCCTCAATCTCACATGCACAATTTGGTATACTCAAGCCCCAGGAAGTACACCAGCTTCCAGCCTTGCTGACCAAGTGTATATAGTTTTTTTTTTTTTTTTTTTTTTTTTTTCTTTTTGATTTGTCAGCGTTGAATAATTGTATACCTGGAATACACAAACAGCTTTGTGATTGATCTACCATGCATTTTCCCAGGATTGTGCCCAGACAATGGATCTGTAGTGCAAATAAAGTTGTTGGGATCCTGGTTGAAAAGAAAATGTCGAGTTGTCATGTTTTATTGTTATGTTACACATAATCTCAGTAATATGAAGGAGGCTATATATTGAGATATAGCCTCCTTTGTAATATGTACTAAGTCATTTCAACATTTAGATAAAAATCGAGGCACATTAAATATGGATTAGCCAGGCATTTTCTCTCAAAATGGCCAAAAATAATAGTTATTAAATTATCCATTAATTTGCATGGATGCAATGGCTGATACAAGTTTCACTTGGGAAAGTGAATGGCTTATCAGTGTAGGACTAATTTGTCCCTTAACTCATTCCACCCTGATAGAAGAACGAGTCAACGGCTTTCCTTGGCATGCTCTGGGCCATTGTGCCCAGAGTGTGCCAAGAAAAGCTGTTAACCATGGGCATATAATTTGGAATGATCTGTGCAAGTTTCATCCAAAAATTCAAAATAATCCCTAAATTAGTAAAATACAATTAGCAGACGACATTTAGATATTGGTGGGAAAAAGTGTCATTAGGGTGGAATGAGTTAAATAGTTCACTCTTTTTAAACCAAGGCTACTCTTCCTGAAATTTTTCTTATCTGTTTATTCCTCTGTACCTTGAGTGAAAATGTCTTGAAAGTTAAAAAATTCCATATCTCGAACAAAAAATTAATTAGACAAGAAAAATTATAGCACATATAGATCATGTCCAATGCTAATGTATTGTGTAAGATGAGTGACCTGGACCTGTTTTTGTAAGGTCACCAAACCCACAAAGTGGGAAGAGGAGATTTAATAATGGTAGGGTGTATTTTGGACATCAGTGACAAAGAGAATTGAGCCTCTATTTCCAAATTGCACTTCAGCACATTGTACCTAAAACTCTAAATTGGTGACCTATGCTATTGGTCAGCGTGATGCAATGATTGTGTGACCTTGACTTATTTTTCAAGGTCATTAAGCGCTTAAGAAAAGGACATATAACTCAATATCTTGATAAAGAATAAGGCGAATGATGCAAAATGTACCACAAATGTATATCATGTGGAAGTTTGATACTGCATAATATGGATCACCTTGATTAATTTTGCAAGTTCATGGATTGAATACATTTCAGAAAATAATTTTTTGGTGATACTGGCCAGCAGAGCATTCGGTCCATGGGCCTCTTGTTTGAAAAGTTTTCATGAATTATCTAAAAAAATCTGGTGGGAAGTTTGATCAGGCAAAAGACAACATGTCAAACTTTTGTGGTGCCACCTATGTAAGATATCGACCAAATGTTGAAAACACATTAATATCTGTTATGGTGAGAATGAATAAGGCTAATGATATGAACTGCACTAGAAATAAGTATGATATGTAAATGTAGCAGTTATATATTGCATAATATGGGTGACTTTGACCTCCTTTGTCAAGGTCATTGAATACATTTCAGAAATTTTTTTTGTTATGGTTACTACATCTGATCTTGTGCACGTTATTTATATCATTACCAAAACATTATACAGTCAAAAGTCTATGATGTGGAGTCATTGTGGCACCACTGGTGATATGAAGTCAAAACTAGTGTTACAGATAGAAAAGGCACATTAAATCATTATTTTGATAAATTGAACTTACAACAAATATGTGTTGGGCCAATGGTTAAATTTTATCTAATTCTAATTCATTAAATTATACATTTTGACAATTAAGAAAGCAATACCAAATTTTCCACAAATGTGTATCATAATAGATTTTGATATTTCTCAATGCAGTGACCTTGACCTCCTTTCTCAAAGTCACATAGGGAATACATATCAAAGAATGATTTTTTGGTTATGGTCATTATGTCTAAATTTGTGAACATGAATGTTATACAGATGAAAACGTATGGTGTCTGGGGTCACAGAGATACCATTGGCACAGTTATTGCAAGATGAAAATTTCAAAGGTCCAAATGACCTTGACCTTTGACCTTCAGAGGTCACATGGGAATTACAAAAATATGCAGTGTTACAATAGTTACAATTTGAGCCCAAGATGATAAAAATTGACCAAGTAATGGCTAGATGAAAATTTCCAAGGTCCAAATGACCTTGATCTTTGATCTTAAGAGGTCACATGCAAATTACAAAAATGTGAAATGTTACAATAGTTACAATTTGAGCCCAAGATGATAAAAATTGACCAAGTAATGGCTAGATGAAAATTTCAAAAGTCCAAATGACCTTGATCTTTGATCTTTAGAGGTCACATGTAAATTACAAAAATGTGCAGTACTACAATTTCAAAATTGGATAAAAATTGACCGAGTTATGGCTAGAAGAAAATTTCCTAGCTCCAAATGACCTTGACCTTTGACATTAAGAGGTCACATGTAAATTACAAAAAAAAGAATTGCAGAGTTACAAACGTATGGATTAAAGTTGGATTGGTTACCTGTACCTATAATAGCCTCGGAAGTATTCAAGATTTAAATTTTCAAATGACCCTAATTTGCACAATTTTCAAAACCATTGAACTTGTTAATAAAAACTCAAGCAAGACTTCAAGGATGGAAGTATAATCATGCCAAGTTTGGAGTTTGTACACATAGTACTTTTCAGATGAAATGTGGGACATATTTGCCAAGAAAGAAAGAAAGAAAGAAAGGAAGGAAGGAAGGAAGGAAGGAAGGAAGGAAGGAAGGAAGGAAAGAAAGAAAGAATTCCTAAGAAAACAATATGTCTGTGTTGGCACACAGATCAAAGAAAATCTGTTTGCCTTGAAAAGTATATGGCTAGATGAAAATGTTAAAGTCCAAATGACCTTGAGCTTTAGAGGTCACATTTCCATACTAAATATGTGCAATGTTGCAATACCTACAACTTGAGCCCAACATTTCTGAAGTTGGATGAAAATTTATGAAATGAGGGCTAAATAAATATTTCAAGGGGCGACCTTGATCTTTAGAGGTAACATGTAAATTACTTATGTGCAGTATTGCAATAGCTGCAATTTGAGCCCAACCTTACTGAAATTGGATGAAAATTGACTTAAAGTTGTGGCTGATGAAAATTCCAAAGGGCCAAACAACATTGACCTCTAGAGGTCCCATGTAAGTTACAAAATTGTGCAGTGTTGCAATACCTACAGTATGAGCCTGACATGACTAAAATTGGAGGAAAATTGACCAAGTCATGGCTAGATGAAATTTCAAAGGCCCAAATGAGCTTGCCCTTTAAACTTTTGAAGTAACTGTAAATTACATGACTGTAAAGTGTTACATTATCTACAATTTAAGCCCAACATGAATCAACACAGATGAAAATTTCAAAGGGAGACCTTTAGAGGTCACATGTTAATTATAAAAATGTGCAGTCTTGCAATACCTGCAATATGAGCCTGATGTGACTGAAATTGGATGAAAATTGACCAAGTTACGGCTATATGAAAATTTCAAAGGCCCAAATAACCTTGACCTTTGACTTTTAGAGGTCACATGTACAGTACAAAAATGTGAAGTGTTCCAATACATACAATTTGAGCCTAACATGATCAAAATCAGATAAAAGTTTGCAGAGTTATGGCTAGAAGAAAATTTAAAATGGCAACATGACCCTGACCTTTGACCTTTAGAGGTCACATGTACATTACAAAAATGTGCAGTGTTCTATTACCTACAATTTGAGTCTGACATGATTAAACTTGGATAAAAATTAACCAAGTGATGACTTGATGAAAATTTGAAATGTCCAAAGACCTTGAACTTTGACAAGTACAGATTAAATGTAAATTGCAAAATTAAGCAGTGTTGCAGAACGTACAATTAGGGTCCCACATGGTCACAATTGGATGAAAATTGACCGGTATGGCTGGATGAAAATTTCAAAGGTCCAAACAACTTTAAGCTTTAGAGGTCACATCAAAATTACAAAAATGAGCAGTGTTATAATGTCTACAATTTGAGCCCAACATGATCAAAATCAGTTAAAAATTGACTGAGTTATGGCTAGCAGAAAATTTCAAATGGCAAAATGATATTGACCTATGACCTTTTAGAGGTCACATGTAAATTACAATAATGTGCAGTATTCCAACACCTACAATTTGAGTCCAACATGATTAAAAATTTGATTAAAATTGACCAAATGATGGCTTGATGAAAATTTCAAACGGCCAAATGGCCTTGACCTTTAACCTTTAGAGGTTACATGTGAATTACAAAAATGTGCAGAGTTGCAATACCTACAATTTTGGTCCAACATGCTTAAAATTGAATGAAAATTGTCAGAGTTATGGCTGGATGAAAATTTCAAAGGTCCAAATGACTTTGCTATTTTACCTTTAGAGGTCACATGTAACTTAAGAAAATGTGCAGTATTACAATATGTACAATTTGAGCCCAAGATGATCAAAATTTCATAAAAATTGATAGAGTTATGGCTAGAGCAAAATTTCAAATGTCAAAATGACTTTGACTTTCAGAGGTCACATGTAAAGAACAAAAAAGTTCAGTGTTCCAAACATGAATTGAAGTTGGATTAGTTAGCTGTGCCTTTCATCGTTTTGAAGATATTCAAGATTTAAATTTTAAAATGGCCCTAATTTGCATAATTTTCAAAACAGTGAACTTAGTCACAAGATCTTAAGACTTCATGTATGGAAGTATTATCATGCCAAGCCTGGAGATTCCACATACTTGTATAATGATTTTCAAATGAAATGTTGACAAATTTTCCGGTAAAAAAAAAAAACAATAAAGACTTCTTAGAAAAAAACAATATGTCTGTGTTGCCACACAGACATAATAAAGATTTCCTATAAAGAAAAGCAACAACAAAACAAACGAAACAAAACAAAACAAAAACAAAAACAAAACAAAAAAACAAAAAAAAAACAATATGTCTGTGTTGGCACACAGAATAAAAAATACCTCATCCGGAATGAATTACATTGCCAGCTAAGTCATGCTACATGGTGCTATGGAAAATTTTGTGGAGAAAATGAAACTCTTCACTTAAAGTTGAGAGACTTGGTTTTCTTGTTTTCAAATCGTCTGCCTTTCCTGCACTCTGGTCATGGGACCGGTCTGGACCAATGAAGAGACAGGAACATTGGGACAATAAATCTGGTCATGTCACCATTCTCAACCAATCACAAAGCTCTATGTTGAGATCATTGAGTGCAGTTTGTTTCTTTCTTTCTTTCTTTTTTTTTTTTTAATTGTCTGCTATTCCCGCTCTCTGGTGATGTTATCAGTCTCGACAAGTAAGGAGACAGGAACATTAGTGCACCAAGACTGGTCACTTGACCAATCAGAAAGCTGGGTTTGGGGGTCATCGAGTGCAAAGTGGTTCAATCCTCTTATTCCCACACTATTTACTTTAGTCAATACATGTGAGGTCAACAGAGCACAGGACTGTCAGAGTACAGTTTCTGCATAACTTTTGCTCAATGTGTCCTATATGAAACAATAAAAGTGGAGGAATTCTTTCATTCTAAAGGTAACTGTTTAGTGAGCAGAAATTTGGAATAGAAATTTACAGTATAACAAACTTGTATGCCAACAGGAAATTTGCAGGTTCGCCTGGCTTAGCTTTTGCCTTTTGCGGTATTTAACTTTGCTGTCATTGTTGGATTGGAATTTATGAATGTGGGTAATGTTTTCTCTGAACTATTTCGTAAGAAGGCAGAGAGATGTAATTCAAGTACTTTTGGTATATCTTATATGGTCAATGCTAGCAGCCAAAGGAAGATATAAGTGCTCAAGGGTAAATATAGTAAGATATACACAGCTGTCAATTCTACCAAAGTTATTAGCCAGCAGGTGTCGCTGCCATCTCAATGACTGCTCTGTTCACATGTCAATAGGTAAAGCCTTGCTGATGCTGATGTGCAGGCTCAAACTTCTTTGAACTTTGTCATAGTGTTGTTGACAGGCCAGTGTATCAGAACCAGTGTGTGTATCATGTAAGAAAACTAGATCACCATGTCAAATGTCTGGGTCACAGTGTGTTGAAATTGATGTTCTATAATTCATCTCTAGGCTATAATGGTCGTCTTCCTTGAATTTGTTTCAAAACAAAACCTCAAACAGGCACGTATCAGGACAAAAAAATACACACCTTGTATGAACCTAGGTCGCTTTTTTTAAAATATCTGGATCGCTGTGGCATCATTGTGAATTATCATCCCCAGGCTATAATTTCCTTTTGCCTGATATTGTGATATGTAGACATATAACATTACCCAACATATCGGCAGCTTAGAAAATAAGGTAACAAGGTCTGGTATTTGGGTGACAATATTTAAACTCATACATGAACTGCCACTTTGGGCTACTGCATGTTGTTCTTTGTGCTCTGTTTTCGTTTCATGATATCTCCCACCACATCAAAACAAATAATAATAATAATAATAATGATAATAATAATAATAATAACAATAAAAAGTAGTAGTAGTAGTAGTAGTAGTAGTAGTAGTAGTAGTAGTAGTAGTAGTAGTAGTAGTAGTAGTAGTAGTAGTAGTAGTAGTAGTAGGCACAAAAAGTAAATAAACGATATAACAAACAAAAAAATGAACACACAAAAATTGATCAAATTAAAGAGACATTAGGTCACGGTCAGCAGATGGTGCTGAAGCCTGGAGCACGATATTTGAAAACAAATATTTAAAAAATGAATGAAGGAATAAAATTACATTTTATGCCCTGAGTGCAGAGCTGGCACATAAATGGCTGTTCATTTCACCAAACTGAAGAACAAAGAAACTCACTCTTTCTTTGCTGTTTATATTAGCAACAAAAAATGTATTTTTGACTTTTGCGGTCTATGATCATGTGGTAGCACAGAAATACTGCTGGTTTTTTTTTGTTTTGTTTTGTTTTTTTTTTGGGGGGGGGGAGTAAATCTTCATTTCTTTTTTATTCTTTCCTTCATTCCTTCATTTTTTTTTTTTTTTTTTGCTCATTATGGAAAAATCTTGTCCGGTGTTTTTTTTTACTCTCTCTGAAATCCCAAAAGTTAGAAACTCAAAATTTAGTGTGACTATACCTCTATGCCTCACATCTATGTGTTTTCATGTGGAGGAGTCATTGTGTTTAAAATGCATAATAAAAAAAAGAAGCAGAAATAAAAGAAAAAGAAAAGTGAAAAAAAGAGGACATTTAGAATGTCATGATGCCCTGAGGAAATCATGTTATTCTGGCCATTATGATGACTCTGAGAGAGTTATATTTGTGTGCCAACTCAGTCAGTATCAATCCACTGCAGGCTATCACATTGTCATCAGTCTATGTATCACTATCACTGTGAACAGTAGTCCACAAAGGAATTGAAGTTTTAATATAAAGAGTGTACTGGAATCAGGAAGAGTTTCTTGCTACATGAACCTTAGCTTGCTGCTTTCCTTCTTTCCTTCTTTCCTTCTTTCTTTCTTTCTTTCTTTCTTTTTCTCTCTCTCTCTCTCTCTCGCTCTCTTTCTTTCTTTCTTTCTTTCTTTCTTCCAATTCTTCTTCTTTACCAGCAATTTTGTCCGACAATTATTCTTGGACACTATTACACTTAGCAAATCCAAACTTGGCACAATTATAGATCCAAACATGGAGTTGAATGGATGGCTATTTGAATCTTCACATCCCACAAAAATGGGTCTGGTAGCTTGGGACATCTGGTGGCAAAAAAGTTAAGTTCAGGGTGTGGCAAGCCAGGTGACCAACACTCTGGTCTGGTCTGGTAGCTAGTGACATCTGGTGGCTAAAAAGTGCAGTTCAAGGTATGGGAAGGCTGCTGGACAAGTTCTCTGTATTAAAAGTGGACAGCAAACAAAGACCTGGAAAAGTCAGTACTTCTCTTTGTAGTGTTCACTTGAGCATGAAAGTTTGTATGTATGAAAAAGGAAGTATGCAACTGAAGGAGCAAATGCTTGTTAATGTCCCTGTACCCCACAGCCTGTACGGTGGCTGTCAATAGAGAAGGGCCAGTCATGGATGTAGGCTGCAGCATGTCCTGCTGAGTGGATGAAAAGTCGCACTTAGAAATGTCCCAAGGTCATACATTGGCTCCATACTCTTGAACGTCGAAATAGGCAAATTTTGTTTTCACATTTTGACAATGGAAGAAGTTCAAATTACTTGCCACAGCTACAAGAAAGTACTTCTCACTCTGTGAGAAGCTGGAACAAAATGGGCTATCAAATGCCTGCTGTGTCTTCACCATGTACACATCAAATAACCAGATATGGGGTCTAAACAGAGCTGCAAGATGGTTCTTAAGTTCTACTGCATCTTGAAGCCCAGGTGCCAGTTTTACCACTGACTATATGGTTGAATGATGTTGATCAGGCCAGGAATGAATAGACTAATTATCCATACACACACACTGAATTCCTTGCAGACTTTGCTCAATACCCTCCTCCTTTCCATCACAACATCAGAGGCTCCAACTCTCCCGCCTCAGCGGCAGATCTCCCGCTATTTCTAACCTTTTTACAAAGTCTCCCACCCTCCCGCTTTTCTACAAATTTAAAAAAAAAAAAAAAAGCTGAAAATGTTTTTATCGATCGACTGCACCCATTTATCTTGATGTGTTGTAGAAATGAAGACAATTTGATGGCAAGAAAATAAAGGTGCTGACAAGAAAAATACATGTATTATTGTTTGCTTTTGTCCAATACAGGGTTTTCATCAAGACTTGAAAGACTTTTCATGAAAAAAAGTGTAAGGTGGGTCACCTTTCTGCCTACAATGTGAGGAAAACACCTAAATGAAGCAGCTGTTCAATGATTATTTGCAGTATTAATCATGTCTGTGATGATGTCTGAAATGCCTCAGAATACAGCAAATAAAGGTTAAAATTTCAAAGTTTTTCGGGGGGGCATGCCCCCCCGACCCCCTAGGATGAGCTTCACGCCCTCTGCGCTCGCTCACGTACAACCTCCCACTTTTCAGTGACTGAAAGAGGGAAATCTCCCACTTTGTACCTGAGGCAGGTTGGAGCCTCTGCAACATGTTGTCCACCTCCATCAGAACTTTCCCCCACAGGTGGACTACTGTGCCCAGTGATTGTCTCACCTCCTTTGCCTAGAGAAAGCCCATTTCCTAGGGTAAGACTACTTGATTGTATAGTTTTAACATAGCCATAGACCCTTGCCAGGGCAAGGTTTACGTGGTAAAATAACATGAATATCTCCGGGGAATATCTCAGCTGAACAAGTTTATGTATGGAAGGAAAATGGCCTCTAAATTATTAATGAAACTTTGCATAAAATTTTCAACTTCTAACAATAGGTTAAAACTATTTTATGGCAGTAAAGCTTGCCTAATGATCAGTAAAGTGTCTGCCATAACTGAAACAATGGAATATTTCCCTTTAAACACCACACTTGTCTGGATGGTCATATCCCACAGACCCATATGCTGTGGCATCATGAGCACAGGCTGAAAAAAGTGCTCAGTTTGCAGATTTCACAAACTACTCTGGTGATTAACCCCATAAGGTCAGAAACCAATTGACGCCTATGCATGTGTGGTGGTCAGTACACAGATACTGTGTGCAGGTCTCATTAATTTTGCCTGTAAAAAGGAACTAACATATTGCCTCTGGCGCACAATGAGCGATTTGTCGGCCATCATCATCATCATCATCATCATCATCATCATCATCATCATCATCATCATCATCATCATCATCATCATCATCATCATCATCATCATCATCATCATCATCATCATGAGAAAGTGAGGGAATAACAGTATGGCCAAGATACACAAACCGTTGAACAAAGCGTTAGACTCACACCATTCGACAACTGGGTCAATGTTTAAAAGAACGTTTGAGGTAAACAGTATACATACAGTATTTTCAGTATTATAAACAATGTCATTTTCAGTAGCAAACTGCTCACAAATAGAACTAAGTTTTTGTAACCCCTTAATTGATGGGCATAATAGTACCATGTGTGTGATCTGCATAGCTGAGGCTGTTTACAAACGTCCCTCTAATATTACAACCCACTCCAGATTCTGATAGACGATAATGAAGTTTATCCACCCCTGCATACAGATTAATTGAGATTGAAACCAGACCATGATAAACTTGACTACACAGCGAGGGTGGCCCTGTCCAGTGGCTTTTTAAGAGGACTCCAATGATTCACACGATCAAACGCCCTTTTTGCATCTTTAAAACAAGTGAATACCAGACTGCCACATGACTTATAGAATGAACAGTCTCCTTCAAGGTCTTCAAGGTGTATTTTCACATGTCAGTTGCTTGACCAAAGCTTAAGTGACTGGCCTGGCAGCAAATGACAAAAAACTCCCATCCACTGTGTGTTAACTCCACAAAATACAGAGCATCAGATATTGTTCATGTTGAACAGATCTACGAGGCCCAAGCAAATGAGTGGCCCCCACCACAAGGCTGCAGTGCTATATTTATACTTTATGTCACTTATTTAGCTATAATGCATTGGCACCTTCATATGTATATATTTTAAATTATTATGTGGGTTATCCTTGACTTTGCTGAATATTTAGCTTAAGCAAGGAGCCGCAACTCAGAGAAACATTACAAATGCCGGATCTGAAACATGTTCTGAGTAGTTACCCGTTGAAGACCCTTTAATTAATTTGGGCTAATACAGCCTATGTCAAATTATACAGAAGAACGTGACAAAAGAACTTCCATAAGCATAAACGTCCCGGGATATAGGTTAGACAGTGCCAGGTTAGCTTATGGAGTGTAGAGAGTTCGGACAACGGAAACGAAAAATAAAGACTACCAGGAAGTGATTCTGGATGAAAAGACACAAATACAATACATGTCAAAATTATACAGGAGAACGTGACAATAGTACTTCCATGTGTATACTGGCTAGATAGAGACTGGTCAGATTATGGAGTGTGGAGAGTTTGGGTTACGGAATGGGGTAACGACTACCAGGAAGTGGTTCTGGATGAAAAAACACAAATACAATACATTTGGCAGCAAGAGCATATTGTACAGGGCTATTTGAGTCAGCCCTTGGTCCCACGAGACGACTGGATTGCAGGGTAGAGGTCTGAAATGTGATACCTACCCCCCCCCCCCAATCACATGATAGACCACTCAAAGCATATAACAGTCTTCCAGTCCACAATGACTGTTCTGACAACTTTGCGAGATTCATAACCAGAGAACTGGCGTATGGGTAAGTCCCGGGGGGGGGGGGGGGGGGAGGGTGAGTGTCATCATGGTGACCTGCTCAAGCATGTAGATCAACTTTTGATGTTTTGTTTTCTTATAACCTGTAAAATGAAACCTGCAGTCGTGCCTTTTAAATCTTGAATATCTTGAAAGGTATTATTGACAGAGATGCAATTCCAACTTCTATTTGTAGGTTTGTGATGTTTATAGGCTCATCCAATAGACCACACAAACAAACGTTGTAGAATATTAATTTATGCTAATCAGGTGCACTTGAAAAGTTTGAATGTCGAATATCTTCAAAACTATTGTGGGCAGAGGTGCCGTGCCACCTTACATTTACAGGTTTGTACTGTAGTTGCATCTAATGAACCACAACCAAAAGTTCTGGAATTTTATTTATGCTTATCGGGGGCACTTGACTCTCTTGAAAATTATTATAGATAGAGAAGCCATCCCAAGTTAAATCTACCATTTTTTTTTATGTGGGCGCATGCCAGAAACCACAGACAAAAGTGATAGAATTTTTAACTTATGCTAATTAGGGCCACTTGTAAAGTCTAAGAGTTGAAGATCTTCAAAACTATTGCGACAGAGGTGCCATCTCTTATTTGATTCACAAGTTTGTGCTGAAGGCGCATCTGATAAACCACAAACAAAAGATGTCGCATTAAAAACTTTCATGCAAGTTTTGGAGGCACACAGACAGATTTATTTCGAAGCAAATCATCTTTTCTAGTTCTTTCTTTTTGTCGTCAAGAGTCTTTTTCCTCTGTCTTTCTTTTAAGTTTTACCATAATATTTGTTTCATGCCAATAACCTTATATACTCAGTACCTACCGTCTTAACTCAGTCTTTTTAGACTTTGCTTGACTTTTATATTTTCGAGTTCTGAAGTTCGGTGGTCCAAATTTTATAGTCTGATAGCAGAAAGTATTTTGCTTTACCGTGTGTGCTAGGAAAGAAAGAAAGAAAGAAAGAAAGAAAGAAAGAAAGAAAGAAAGAAAGAAAGAAAGAAAGAAAGAAAGAAAGAAACACGCTCTGTAATCGATATCTTAGATTCCTACCGGCTGCTCCGTCCTTCATGGCTTCTGGGTTTAAAATAAAACGTACTGTTCTGTTTTTGCGGATTCAAAGTCTATATTTGGCAGCATTTGGGCGGAGATGGGCCCAGCTAGCGGCACAACAATTGTAACGAGGCTGTATGAGTGCAGAGCCTAGCTTTTTTTTCCTTGCATCTCAAGAAATTTCCTGGTTTGCATACGAATTTCAGATGCATGCATGACTGTTACGAAGTTACTGACAATGTTTTGAGCCGAAAAGTGTTGGCCCAGCTGGACACCCAGATAAATTATTAAAGTCACTGATTTTTGTTGTTGTTTTGTTTTGTTTTGTTTTTTTGTTTTTTTTTTTTGTTTTGTTTGTTTTGTAATAGGATTTTTACGGACTCTAAATACATGGGACCGTGAAACTACTTATTGATGCAATGGTAGCTAAAGCATATATTTTTGGGTCGGTTATGGTCATGAACTGCCGATTGCTGCAAAGATCAACACTTGTCCCGGCTCAATTGTCAAACAAACACAGTTATAATGAAATGGTCAGGTTTTATGGTGTTTGTGTTTATTTACCTTCCTAAACAAATGGCAAAATGTACAAATTGGTTGGTTTGGTTCGTAAAAATATTATCCAAAAAGAGTTGCCATGTTTTTTGGATATTTTGTTTAGTTTATGAAATATCGCTCTGAAAAGTTGAAAAATCTATACCTTGTCAAAGAAAGAAACGAAAAACGCGGATTTGTTCAACTTTACAAAGCGATCTTTGCTAAAGTAAACAAGATATAAAAAAATATGGTAATTTTCTGGGATAATATTGTTAGAAATCAAACGAAACCATTTTTACATCTTTATCATTTGTTTTATAGAAGAAATAGACGAAAACAACATAAAACCCGACCATTTCATTATCACTCTGTTTATTTATCAATTAGGTAAGGGCAATGATTGATCTTTGCACGTATCTGTAGTTCATGATTATACTAACCCAGTAAAAATATATACTTTAGCTGTCCTTATATAAGTAAGTATGTAGTACTTTATCAAGCTCTAAAGTTTATTTTCTTCAAAAACAGTCGCATGTATTTACAATCCTTAACGTGTGTCATAAATTCCTTTAAATTTAAAAATCCTTAACGTCTGTCAAAAATTCCCTTACATTTTAAAAATTGATCTGTTAGAATCGAATAAAGTGCATTATACTTTTTCCCTCGTGTACTGAAACACGATTACCTATAAATCAACGGTACTTTTGTCCAAATAACTGGGATCTTTACCAGAGATGAGCAAAACTGCATCAACTGTGTAGACTCAAAACGCATGCACAAATTGTAAAATAAATCGACACACGCGTGGATGTCGTTCACATAACACCGACAGGGTAGCAGCCCAAATTGTTGTAATAGGTGATTTTTATTGTCAAACTAAAATCGTACATATACAGAATCATATCACACAGTATGTATTCAATAATTATCTATATCAGTATGTTCTATAAATGGAATACAACATATCATAGTATATGCACGCACATGCATGGTAGAAGAAATGACCAGAAATGACTAGGAAGGAACCTTTACCGGCTTATGGCTCCTCGACTGCAATAACGAGAGATCAGTTCAAGCTGTTAATATACCATGTTCAAAGGGCACAGCATTTAATATTTACATTCAATCTAACTTTTAACATTGCAAGTATAAGAGAAAGCCCGATGTGTTATGACACCATAACACATGAGCCTTGTGTGTTATGGGACCATAACACATGAACATGCTGGGTAAATCAATTTCTGATCGTTTCTCTTAATTCTATGTATTAATCGAAAAATTAAGAGGGAAATGTAAATATAAGCAATGAGGGTCGCTTTTGTGTTAAGAAATGAGGGCCGTTTTTGTGTGCGTTATGGCACAATGGCGGGCGTACGTGATTGAAGCTGACATCGTGGGCGTGGCGCACGCCAGTGCGCCTCGCCCGATGCCGGCTTTAACTCATTCCATACCAGTCCCTGATTTTGCCGTATATTTACCTAGATTTAAGATGACAATTCCATATTTAAATTCTTCATGAAAAGAGCTTTTATTCAAGTACCAACATGCCTATAGTCTTAAGTCAGTAGTTCTGGCACTGCCTGGCAAGTCATGCTACAGCTGCTGCAAGGGCAGCTGCAGCATGACTTGCCAAGCAGTGCCAGAACCACTGACCAAGGCCTGTGACGATAGTATGGAATGAGTTAATCACCCGCGTCATTATGCCATAACGCACACAAAAGCGACCCTCATTGCTTATATTTTCATTTCCCTCTCAATTTTTCTGCTTAATTTACTCGCAATTTAGAAATTTAAAACAATATTGTTCCAGATGAAAGATCCCTTATACATGCTTAATTGAAAATAAGATTGGTTCAAAATTGAGGTAAATTGATATTTTGGCCTTGCCTTGTATCATGATCTCGCATTTTACAATTTAGTATAAACATTTCCTGCACAGCAATAGGGCGTACTAGTTAAATATTTGTCAATATTTGAGAATTTCATTACATTTAACTCGTCGAAAATTGGGTCAGTATACGTTACCAAAAGTATTAGCAAAAGTTACCAAAAGTATTAGCCTTTTTTGTAGTGTGACAAGTTGATTTAAATTTGTTGAGTAAGTAGATGCCCAAGTAATGTTGCGATATGTAAAATATGGGTAGGCCAGAGAATAATAAAGTTTTAGAAGTTTAGACTTGCCAACACTTTGCCTTACGATTTAATAATACCAATGCCTTTATACTGATCTTACTTGAAATATAAGAATGATGGAATTTCCAGCTCAGTTGATCATCAATCCAGACGCCAATTAAGGAATAACCTCGGAGTTGCTCTTTGGACGGGTACATCAAGTGTAGCAACAATAACATTATCAAGATTTATTTTTTGATTCCGAGTGCAGTAAATCGTATCAATGTTTGTTTGTTTGTTTGTTTGTTTGTTTGTTTGTTTTTTTGTTTTTTTGTTTTTCTGTTTTGTTTTTGTTTTTCAGTATTGACTAATAATTTGCTAACTTGGAACCACTTAATATAACCATTCAATGAGTCATTTAAAGTTGTGTTTAAATTTTCAATATTCCTATCAGAGAACTATAAATTTGTGTCATCTGCAAAAAAATAAAACAAAAGCTTCTGCAGAAATATTACCAATGTCATTAATGCGTAAGAAGAAAAGCAATGGTGCAACTATGGACACATGTGGTACACCACAAGTAATTGACAGTGTTTTCGGGGACTCATTGTGGAAGTAAACAAGCTGTTTCCTGTTCACCGAGTAACCTTGAAACAAGTCCGATGCAGAGCCTCTAATTCCATGTAATTTGTCACACAATAGCTTGTAATGAACAGTATCGAAGGTTTTACTAAGATCTAAAAATACACTGGCAACTAAGCTTTATTTTCAAGAGCCTCCGTTATCTTCTGATTAAGGTAACTGGGAGCCATATCTGTACTATTATTATGCCTAACACCGAACTGAAATTTGGAAAGAATGTTATTTTGTTCAAAATATTTTAGCAATTGATTATAAACAATTCTTTCAACAATTTTTGAAAATGCCGATAACAGAGAAATAGGACAATAATTTACAAATGTATCTGCATCACTTTTTTTTGTAGATTGGAATAACCGTTGCTAATTTAAGTACATCAGAAAAACTACCATGTTGCAAGGACAGATTGACAATGTGTGTCAAGGGTTTGACAATCCATTCTGATGCAACCTTTAGTACAGAGGGATGTATTTCATCACAACCTGGAGATGAATTCTTCAGAGACATGAGTGTAATTCCAATGTCATCATTAACAAAAGGTGTAAAAAAAGAAAGAATTAATATAGTAACCACTAAGGTATTTAGTCGGTTGCGTGTTGGTTTGTGGAATAGAATGGACCAGTGATGGACCCATATTTACAAAAACCTGGTTGAATTTGTTTGCAGTAGCTTTATCGTCAGTAATAATTCGGCCGTTAGGCTTAAATCCATCTTCAATCAAGTTGCTTTTTCCTTTTTCCAATTAGATTAATAACAACTTTCCATAATTTTTATAGGTTGGACCTGTGTCGCTTTGTCTCAGATTTGGAGTGATAGAAGCAATATTAAGTGAATAACCATGTTTAAAATAATACAACCTTTCCATGGCAACATTTGGATCACTGGAGTTGTAAGTCAAATTCCAGAAGAGAGTGCTAAGATTCTGTTTTAAGATTATTCAATATTGACCTGTTAATTAGTTGTTTTTCGTTGTTGAATAGTAGGTAGATCTTGAAGTGAAATTACTCAAGTGAAGTTCTTGAAAGTGGTCAGAAATATCATGATAAAGTATGCCATCCCTGGGTGTATAATTTAGGTCAAGAACATTACGAAAGATGTTGTCAATGAGAGCTGCTGAATATTCTGTAACTCTGGTAAGCCTGTTGATTGATGGAAAGAATGTGTTGCTGTAAAGAATGTTTGAGAAAGTTGTTCTGCTTATCACGTTCCAGCCTAATCATTTAAGAAATACGAATGATGATGAAGATGATGATGGGTTATTATCATCATCATCATCATCATTATTATCATTGTTGTTGTTTTTATTATTATTATTATTATTATTATTATTATTATTATTATTATTATTATTCCCAAATTCGCTATATAGTGTTGTGCACACCACAAGCATATGTTTATCACGCCTGCAAAACTAATTATTTCTTGTATTCCTGGGGCTTTGTCAGCTACTATATTATTCCAATGGGGACTCAACTCCGCCACCAAAGTAAATATTAAAAATCCCTGAGCTATGATTAAGAAAAGTGATGCTATGAGAAATGAAAGACAACCATTGATTCTTGGGGGCATAATTTATACTAATCCTCAATCCTATGTAAAACATTAACCTGTCTTTACACAAGCCAATATATTTTATATTTGAAGGTTAGCTGAACCAAGTATGATTCGAGTTTACATGTTTGCGGAGCTGAGGGTTAGTGGAGATGAGGTTTTGCCGTATGTCCAGATATGGGAGCCAGTCAGACTGCCCTTGCAGAAAATAATGATAGGCCTATAATCGATGTCCATAATTTTTTACCATCTAGGACATAAAATTTCCAAAATGGCACCCAAAATGAGATTATTTTTTACTATCATTAGCATTATTATCATTATTATGTGTTTGCTTGCAGTTAACAGACTAACTTTAGCGTTATTATCATTAGGCCTACTATGTGTTTGCCTGCAATAAATAGACTAACTTAAGCGTTTTCTTCGGATCTACACTGATGGGTAAAACGTGGAACTGTGTCTATTCCACAGGTAAGCCTACACATTTTACATTCCTTCAAGAGGTGTGTACAATATTAAAGCCAAGCGGCTGATACATCATGGGCCTAGGCTGAAGTAATGCGGCAAGAAATCAACCTCAGATACGGCCTACACAATCGAATCGGTCCGTACCTGTCAACTCTCCCGTTTTGATCGGGAGATTGTCTTTTTACACTCACACACATATATAGTGTTGCTGTTATTTTTAAAACTCTTGGGGATTCTAAAAGTGATGAGGCCAAAAGCGACAGGATTTTACGGCAAAATTGCCCATCTACCGTTGTGTCTGTATGTGTTTTGTATCCATGCACCTTTCATGTGTTCGGTGATTGACTCGAAGGTCATTTGAATTATAACTTGAACCAAGGACATGTTTTATGCCCATTTACCCCGAGAACCTCCTTGGTTGGCCTGGCGGGTAACCTATCATACTATCCCAGTTGCGCAGCGTGGGTCACATAGTAACATCAGTCCTAACATAAGTTTATAAACTTAATAGGCTACATGATATGGAGCCTACTTTTTCACCTGGGGGGGGGGGGGGTGAGTGTGGAATACCTGTTTCGTTATTGGGCCTGTTTATTAACCGTGATTTGTGATCAGGGTAGTTCCTTGTTATGCGTTACTCATCAACATAAATACACGTGAAATTTGATTGTACTTTTACAATTACAATATGCCGATATCTGTGGTTGTGATAATTCTTTTGCCCATAAATGTGATTAAGATTTTGATGATTGACATTATTGTGATTGTGATATGGGCTTGTGAATTTACTGTGATTTGTGAAAGATCCTTAGAATTAACTGCGACCCGTGATCCATAAGGGGTATTCCTGCACCCTCCCCCCCCTCTTGATTGAATTAGCTGTAGGCCCTGGCCTAGGTTATATCATGATTCATGACTCATGTAACCCATCATCCCATGTCTATGAAATTTTATACAGAATAATGTTCAAACTTTCCAATGTGCTTTTCCGTCCCTTCAGCAGTGTCACTCGGTACCTTTCCACCCGTATACTGTAGCATACTATGCTGCAATCATGTGAAGATGGCAAGGGTGAAGTATATAGGCCTGGCACCAGGAGGTTAGACGGTACTACTATAGTAGTAGTAGTAGTACTATAACATTTTGCAGAAAATGTGCAGTGACGAAGAACGCATGAGACACATGCACATGCACCGGTATGCATAATCCCTATTTTAAAAATTATCTTATGTTTTAACTTTGTTTCCGAGGTACGCATTTAAATTATGATGTGCACAAATTCAATAACTATTTGTAACAAACTTTTTAGCCAAAAATTCATGTCCACACTGTTCCGAAAAATGCAATGGATTTTCACAGAGATGCACGAAATTAGTTCTGCGCCTTTGCGTATTGATATATGTTGAATAAAATGAAACGCGGTTTCGACCAGTGCCATGTTTGGTAGAACTGCGACAGCTGGATTGCGGAGTTAACGAAACTTTCGGGTAGGCCTAGGCCAAGGTACAAAACTAAGCACACAGGGGTTGGAATTTTTCGTCTTAGCTTTATAATGCTTTCATCAAACTGAATTATATACAACAACTGTTGAAACAATTATGTGACATGTTTTTCGAAATGATAATGCGAAACTCAAGGTAGTGGGAAGTTGAGTCTTAAATTATGTTAATTTGTGGTACTTATTTTGGAGACTTTTTGTCAAAGTTGGAACCACAGTGTTATTTACAGTGTTTTGAGGAAACAAACGGGAAACCGGATGTTACATGTCTCCCGCCCCCACACTGAAGTTACAGTCTCAGCTTTGCAGGAATAGGAATTATCAGTGTTATTTACCTGGATACGTTCCAGTTCTATTGGCCGTTGAATTTTCGTCAGTCTGTTATACTTTTAATACATCATGGTGTCGCACGGTAGAATTGTTATGGACGGGGATGCAGCTGTGGAGGCCATCTGTATAAAACTTGCAGATTGAACACAGAACAGGCACACCAGAGAAGACACAACTGCCTGGTTGGACGGCAAAACTTCCAACTAATAGTAATATTTTAATGATTTACTTTCACAACAGCAAGATTTTACCCCGGCCCTGGCAGTCCCCACAAAAGTGGTAGCACATGATAGTTCCATAAATTAAAATGAACCGCCTTTTCAAGGATTTTTCCCTGAATTTTACCAACCTATTTTAATGAAAACAAGGAGATTTTTGCCCTGGAAAAGTACCCCTATTTTTGAAAACAAGGAGATTTTGACCCTCAAAAAGTACCCCTATTTTTCAGTTTCAAGGATACAAATGTAGTGGTCCATGCCTTAAAATCTGCATTATGCAGCTTATAAGTGTTGTAACATTCACATCTGGATAAAACTTAATTGTAGCCTAATGATTGAAACCATTTTAATTTTCTCCATGCTTTTTAATGATTTGGGTTTAAACTTGGAACTGACATTATCGACTATCTCATAACATACCCTAATTTAAGACTTCGCGGATCTTGACCCATGAAAAACACCCCAAATTTCCGATTTCGCGGTTCGCATCGAGGGTCAAAATATACCCTTTTTCTGCGAAATTTGGAACGATCAAGCGTACATGTTTGGTCCTAAATGTGGGGGCCGGGGATTTTACAGTGGTGTAAGTTACATTCAGCCAAGTTTCATTTTGCGACTATCTTAGTATCTGCCAACATCAGATTCAGAGCCCAGGCTGTATTGCAGGCTAGCCACTAAAAATGTAAATTAGCACAAATAGTAAAACAAGGACACACTTATCAACCAGGCATATAGTCATAGGCCTTAGACTTCCCCAGGTAGCAAGTGATTTGAACGTATTGACTATTGGCTTACCCAGATTATGGACACCTTGAGCAGTCCCAACACTCGGCCTCTCAGAGAGGTGTCAGTTTTGGAATTACCCGATGTGGGTCAGGGCCTAGTCAAGCATCCAACTGTCTGCCAAACCATTGTCTGAAGGGTCTCCAGTTGACTGCTAACTGATGTCAGAATAAAGAATAAGAATTTTGGAACAATTACTGCTTGATATTTTTATTTATATATATTTGATAGTTGCAAACTGAACCACATAATACAGTGTATGCTTTGTCACTTTAATTAAAGAATTTACAGAAGTGACTTCTAGTATTTTGAGAAAAAAAGTAAATAATAAAATCAATAAAAGAAACCCTCCAGCATGTATTTTAAAAATGAACTAAGAGGGACAAAGACCCACCACATAACTTCAGCTGACTGACAAGTCAACTGGTGACAAAATTTACACAGAAATCCATGTATCATTGGAGCATGACCACTTGGACAAATTTGGAGAGAATATGTGTCCGGGCTATAATTCACTTGTCCTGTAACTTAGATTAAAGAAACTTACACACAGATGCATCTGGATATAAGAGTGTGTGATGTACCAAAAGTAGGTCAATGGGTCAAGTATCTGGGTGACAGAGACACATCCATGTAAAATCATGTCTGGGCTATAATTCCTTTACTATGTAACTTAGTTTCTTGAAACTTCACACACATATATCTGGACCTAAAGGTGTGTTGTGAAACAAAACTAGGTTGCTAGGTCAAGTATCTGGGTCACGGTGATACAATCATGTAAAAGTACACTTCATGTCGGGGCTGTAATTTTCTTGTCCTTCAACTTAGAATAATGAAACTTTACACACATATGTATCTGGACATAAGTGTATGTCATGCATACAAGTAGGTCACTAGATTAAGTGTCTGGGTAACAATGACATATCATTGTATAATCATGTCTGGGTTTTAACTCCTTTACAATTTGATTAAGTTTCATGAAACTTCACACACATGTATATCTCAACCTAAAAGTGTATCATAAAACAAAACTAGGTCACTAGGTTAAGTATCTGTGTCAGTGTGATACAGTCATGTAAAACTACATTAGGCCTACACTTCATGTCTGGGCTTTATTTCTGTTGTTGTGTGACTTAGAATCATGAAACTTCACACACCTGTGTGTCTGGACACTAAGATGTGTCATGCGTTAAAGTAGATTATTAGGTCAAGTATCTGGGTAAAATTGACATCCGGGGTGTAAGTCCTTTAATCTTGAACATAACATTGTGAAACTGCACACATGCATATATCTTGACCCGAAGGTGTGTCATGAAGTAAAACTAGGTCAAATATCTGGGTCACTGGTAAAATCATATCCGGACTGAAATTCCTTTATTCATTAAGTTATTCACACGTCTTGACCCAAAGATGTGTGTTGGAACAAAAGTAGGTCACTAAGTCAAGTATCTGGGTCATGGTGAGGCCTTTACATAAAACTTCAATACAGTCATTTGTGTCCAGGCTATAATTCGCTTGTCTTTCAACTCAGATTATAAAAACCTTTAGACACAAGTACAATTAGACATAAGGGTGTTTCATGCAACAAAATTAGGTCACTAGGTTAAATATCTGGGTCAATGGTATATCCTGGTAGAATCATGTCTCGACCGTAATTCCTATACTCATTAAGTTAGTTTCATGAAACTTCATACACATACATCTTGAGCTGAAAGTGTGTTATGTGACAAAAGTAGGTCACTAGGTCAAGCATTATGCGTCTGTCCATTTACTATTTGTGTCCGGGCTGTAAATTAGCCATCATGTTTTTTTATCTGTAACAAGTTGTCTTTTAACTATTTATGAAACCTTACACCTGCATGCATACATCGGATCAAAAGTGTATGTCTTAATTAGGAAAATTAGGTCTGGGGTCATTCGTACCCATGTATGCAATTGGGTCTATGTTCAGCTTAGCTCAATTTTCCTGAGCTCATCTAGTTTTGAAGTAGTTGTAGCTCCGCTCAGCTCAGTTCAGTACAGCTCTGCTCAGGTTTGGACTTTTTTGTGAATATTTGAACTGTTTCTTGGTGTATCCATATGTTTACTGTGGCAAATATATTTGCCAGTTTACAATAATCTTTGAAGTGGATTATAAAATTATCCTGTGTTTGACCATGCATAGAACACTGACAAAGATGAATTGAGTCTCAACTGTTGACATTTGGATTATCATAGCTTAATTAACATTGAATGGTGATAAAATGAAAATAATTTTTGAT
This sequence comes from Hermodice carunculata, assembly GCA_964020975.1. Lineage (NCBI taxonomy): Eukaryota > Metazoa > Annelida > Polychaeta > Eunicida > Amphinomidae > Hermodice > Hermodice carunculata. The sequence goes on along the minus strand of OZ026619.1, from coordinate 16,948,691 downwards.
TTTTTTTTTTCTGAATCAAAGGTAATTATGTTTAAGGGGATGTGGCCTTGATATTAAAACAAGGGATACATGTGGTATAGTGAATGTATTTGCCAATGGAGTTAATAAAATCACTGCATATACATGTAGTTGTGTTTCAGCATGGGTTAATCTGAATGCAGTTCAAATGGTTTGTGGCATAATCATGTATAATTGGAACAATTATGCTATAAGATTGTGTCACAATAATAGAGAGCATGTACATGTACATGCTTATGCTGTTGTTAGACTGTAGAATATTTGTAATTTTGGTTCAAAGCATTTCCAACAGATGTCACTGGTCTACATGTTGTCAGAACTGGCACATGTATCTTCTTTGTTCAGGACATAACCTAATCCGAGAGTAAATCTTTGAAAACAGGTCAGGTGCGGAAAGCACATGTATGTATTGCCAACTAAAATGTGATTGAGCACAAAAATCTGTATCACTTCAGTTTTGCATTGTACATTGGTCATTGTGTACTTGATCTGGTTGGTCATTAACTGATTCATGCATGATTGAACATTAAATAGGGCATGCAGGCATAGCCTGCTGAAGCACAATAGCGGTTATTGCCTAGAGTGTATAGATTGTAGATGTAAACAGAAAAATGAACTGAGATATCAAACTTGTTTGTTATATAGATCTGTTAGCGTCATAGCAGTCTGGACGTCACAGGAATTCCAGAGTAGTCCCACATGCAGTAGGTCCGTCAGTAATCAGTTGAACATTCATATATGATGCATAAGAAAATTTTTTGAAGTGGGGGATCGACACTTTCCGCATGTTCTATCTTCAGAGGGAGAAACAGGAATAGGTGAGTGCATGAAAATGTGAAAAAAAAGAATAAATAAACAAGTGTAAACTATCTTCTATAAAGTAGTGATATATGAAATAAATGAAGGACAGATGGTCTGTTCATTAGAGGGCTGCGTTTTCTTGGTGAATGTGATCCAAGCCACTTTCATTTTGTATTCCTGTACAGCAGTGTAGGTCCATTCAGTTAAATTTAACAGGCCTCTGATATACACAGATATAATTTATGAATTTCATCATTAGAAATGAAAAAACAAAATCCACTTGTCCAAAAGGCAGCAAATGTATTATGACATGGGTGCCATTGAACTATGGGATGAATGTGTACAAGCCTAGAATCAACAACTTGTCTGCCAGGATATTCCCTTGTGTCAGACAAACATATTTAAACCTTATAACACTGCATTTGCATGGATTCTTTACAGTTTGAGACATCCTGACCTGTAACAGGAAAGCACTTTTGGTTGGCAGAAGGGGTGTATAATGCATGTTAAATGGATAGACTTTTGATAAAGTGTGTAAACCCCAAGAATTCTTCAGTGCTAGTTTTGAAAATACCGACCAGCACATAAGTCTTGTTCAAAGTCTTAAAATTTGGTCGTGTGATATATTTATTGGTCATGAAGTTATAAATTCTTTCTTTTAGGCAGATGGTTGTTTGTGTGTCTATCTATACATATATGTATTCAGGCAGCCTAATACATTCTTTTTATCAAATCAAATTTTCAGTCATGTAGACAACAAATTGCTTCATAAGTATAGCAGTGGAATGCTTATGCAGTTATGAATTTGTCATGAACATTTTATGCCTTTTTTGGATATCAGTGATACTGTTAATCTGACCGTCTGTGGACCATTTGTTGTTGACATGTGACATGAACAATCAGATTTCTTGTGGCAGCATGCACTGAGGAAGCTAATCAATATTGCAAACAGTCCAGTTGAAAACGAGCAAAGCATATATATTTATAAAACTAATTGATCTGACATGCTTTATATAAAGCCATTATTAATTAAACCTATTAATGAAATATCCCTGTCTGAGCAGTTAGTCTCAAGCCCAAATCAGCTTACATTGAAAAGATCTTGAGTAGAGAGAGGAATAAAGACTTTAAGCTTTATCAAGTTGGTGGATTATATTTGTACTGTGTCAAGGCTAGGAAACCTTATGCGTGAACTCAATTGTATGTAAGGTACATAGAGTGCGTCGAGGCATGCCGCTGGTCATATATATCCAAACCATAAATGAAAGCATTTTGTTGAGGGAAGTTTATGTTTCTTGTCAGACCTAAAGTCAGGTAGGTCTATTATATGGTAATTTTAAATTAGTTATTGTGTTGTTTCAAACTGAGAGGTATTTGTGAAAATAGAAATGAAAGTTCAGAAATGTGCAGACATACTGGTATGTTCAGTTGCTTTACTGTTAGTAAGGCTGGTGTCTTATTTTGTAGTTTTGATGTTCAGTTATTTTAAAGAATAAGACAATTTAAGACAAAGAAAAATATGGTAAAGGTATAATGTTTATGATCAAGATAATATACAGCCATACATATGTTTTTAATTCAGTGTAAAGACAGAATCATGATCAAATGTCCTGATGATCAGGTGTATATGCTTTACTTAGGATGTGTAAATGGATTCAAATTGATTATTTTTTTTATAAATGCATAGATGACTGAATTTTACCAGACATGCTTGAAGAGAGTGAATTTATGGTTGCTGAAACAAAGCCTTGTGCCCCAGGCAGCGCTGTCTTCAGTCAAAGCTCTTCCGTACTTTGAGTTTCATTTTCAGACCCATAAAAGTGCATATTTTTGTTGGTCATGATGTGAAAATATGCATCATAAAAACAAGGACAATGTAAATTTTATGATAGAAATCAAGACCATGTGGAAAGTTTAAGTTGAACATTTTTTGGGGTCATTTAATAATCGTGTTAAAAGCTTAAAAAAATGTAGAATGAAATTGTCCATGCTCTGTATTTTTAAAGGTTTCCGGCAAAGGCAACAAAAGATAAACAAAAAAGTCAGTATTTAGTGAAACTTAGTGTGACTCTTCCAGAAGAGTCACAGTTAAGACTGCAAAAGTCTGTTTCTGTAATATATACATTTATATATTGTCCTTTTTACATGATCCATATGTTTAATCTGAGAGTGGTCTATTTAGTAAGACACAGGATCACTGTATTTAGTTGCATGACATGCTGTTTCACCAATTTGTGGCAACAAAACTCTGAACAAAATTTTAAGTTAAGCCAGTGTCCAGTGGTCTTGATTTTGTGGCCTTTATACATTAGAGCAAATAAGACGAGTGACATTGAGTTGACTGTTGTAGTGACGCTGTATTCATAACCTCTTGTGGTGAAAGTGACATCAAACATTGACCTGTGAGTGTTGTGATCTGTCAGTGTTATTTGTCCATGTGTACTCTCATTTGTCAAATATTGACTGTATCTAGCAAAGACACTAAATATGCAGGATTGCTGGGTTGATTCACTGGTCCCATATTCGGCCTCCTGGTAAAGGTCACCAAAGGACACCTCTTGTCGTAGTTCTGCGAAGATGATTTACTTAATATTATTGATTTACAGTGGTCTGTACGTCTCTTAGAGGGCGACCCGAAATGTAACCCTGAAGTGGCCTTGTTAGAGGGATGGCCTCTGTAAAGGGTGTAATATAATGGAAATGTCACACTTTCTATCTGCACAGAAGTGGTGGTCTTTTAGGAGGGGTGTGCTGTGGTGAGAGGTGCTGTACAAGATAGGCCACTGTGATTAACCTTTTCTTGAGGTGGCTAAAAGCAACCACTGTTTAATGCCTGTGTTTCAGTACTTTTGATGTTGTGATATAAAGCAAAGGAACATGTATGTATCCATAACACCCTGCCATGCTTTGCCTAATTACATTCTCCTATCAATCTAGAGTGGTGGGTCAGTTTTGCTTATGTTCCAATACACAGTTTACTGAACTTAAAAAAAGCCAATTTGAGAGAATTCTGTGGAGTAGATTGTCCATGTAATGTTGCTATCATTCATGTCTAAGTGGTCCTGGTAATCTTGGGATACCAGTGGAAAAATGGTCTTTGATAATATGTGTAAGTGGTTTCTCATGTCAGACAAATCAACATGGGCAGGACAGGATTTGAGACTCAATAGGCTCGAAACTAATATGTTTACCCATCAGCCAAAACAACAAAACTGGTAAGGGTTTATTTTGTTCTCATTAAAAATCGTTAGTTTGATTGCCAGCTGATTGTCAAATGTCGCCAGCCAACTGCAAAATTTACCAGCATTTGGCTGGTGCTAATTTCAAGCCCTGATTAGGTGGTTGCTTCCAACAGGGATGTTTTCTGTAGCTTTATTTGTTCTTCATTCTTTGTACCAGCTGGACCATTGCCATTTGTGTAGCCCTACCACATGGAGTGTATTGGCTACCATTTTACTTACAAATTTTGTTTGAAGAATTTTAGGAAATATTCATACAGAAGGATAAACATAGTAAGTCTATGATTAAAAGGAAAAACATAAATGTGGCCATGCATGTATGAGTCATTTCCCCACAGGTGGTAATCTTACTATAATATGGCATACATGTATGGGGAATTACAAGTGACATCATGCGCCCACATATATATAAATGACAGTTGTTTAATCTATGCTTGTGTACCAGTTTGAGGTGGTTAGTATAAGACATTGTTAATGTGAAATGACAAAGTATTTGGGGTGAAACCAGTGCTTGATAAAATTGTTTGAAATATGTGAGAACCAGACTAAGGCCTGGTGGTTCTAAAAACCCAACTGAATTGCTCTCCTCAGTGATATTTATCTCTAAATTTTAGAGCAGAGCAGTTTGGCGTGTTTCGCCACCAGTGGGGCTCATCAGGAACTGACTTGATGCTCACTAGCTCATGTTTGATTACGCGCAAATGGCCATAGCCATCTTTATATATACGCCAGGGTAACACATCCATAGTAACCAACCTTACGTCTTGGCGTGAACCGGAGAAGAGCATTCTCCGCTGACTCCGTCAATCATGATGAAGTTTCTGTGAGTAGTCTGATAACACATGCTGGAACACATGAAATAGTTGACGTGTCACAGAGGCAGATTTATATGGGGGTCAGGAAAAGCCTCCCCCTGGCTCATGACACTGGAAAATGTATACATCTTTTACTTTGCAGGAGCTCCTGCACAGATCCGTATATGACATGCAATTTGTATCAAACATTTCTCAATGTATAGTTCTGTCACTGTCAGCTGTTTATATTTGAATCACATCGGACAAGTCCTATGAGTCTTTAAATCTTGCCTTGTTTGGTAAGTTTAAACACAAGTGTTGGTACATTTATGTAATAATAACACATACCTTGAACAGTTTAATCCAGGGTTAGTTCTCCAGAAAATGCCAAAATGTTTACTCTATTGAATAAATGAAAGCATGAGTTTACATTAGTATGAAAAGATTGTAATCTATAATTCATTGGAATTACTGGTATTTTTATAGTTCAGGTGCTTCTGGATGCAACACATGGTTCTTGAGTGTCAAAGTGCAACCCTAACAGACTTGACATTCCATTTAAAAAAAAAAGAAAGAAAGGTGCTGACATATTGTATCATATTTACACAAGCGTTGTTAAATGCTGATCAAATTTTCCATGTGTTGCTGAGCAGCTTTATATACATGTACAATTCATGGTTAAATAACATTAGCACTTGATCGGGTGAAACATTTTTAGTGCTGAGTAAAGCACTCTGGCCCTGTTCAAATATTCTCCCCACAGTCGTGTTGATCCATTGCCATACATTATGCATGTTTTATGAGACTGGTGGCCTTATAGATGTGCCACCAGTCTTGTTCCAGGTACGGCGGTGTAATTTTGATTAATAAGGTACAATCAGTGTTTTGTTATGATTGTCTTTAAATAGTCATGTTGACCTGATCAAATATTTATGAAATTGATTGAATTAATATTAACAGCGTGCTTCTCATGTCCATCTTATTTAGGTCAGACCAAAGTAGTTGGGTAGTTTTTAAAGAGCCCCCCCCCCAAAAAAAAAAAAAGTTGGAGATTGGAGATGAATTAAAGGTGATTGACAGATATCTTGGTCAGGCATTTATTATGTTTGTTTATAAAATTCTATGTTTGAGGGTAAATTACCATTTTCGAGAGTGAAATTTAAAAGTGTAACTCATGTAGATCACATGACCTAAACCTTATGACAACTAAATTGTGACGTGCCTGTGTCAGCAACATAGTGCATTAGCATTCAGACAAAATCAAATGTGTGCGAGGGATGTTTTACAATAAGTCGCGTGTGACATTGAATAACTGACAAACAAACACAGGACACCAGGTCGGTGTTGAAAGTAGGCGTACGGCATATTTTTTGCCGTGAATACCCGATTAAACATAGAAGAAACAAAATCTTGCATGGCTGGAGAGTGAGTTACTATTTCCTCTCACTCGATATCGTCCTTGCAGGGGAAAATTAACGATCCCTCATGAAAGGAAAATAGTAACTCGCAGTCAGCCATATAAGATTCTCTATTTAGTCAATTGAAAGTCCTGCCTGTTTTTTTATGCTGCACTGTTGATCAGCTTCACTCATTGGTCAGAAATTGTCCTGTAAAACAGGAAGTAGGTGCTACCACCATGCACTTTAGTACATCTAACAAACTCTATCATATTGTTATGATAATATTTTATATACACATGGAAATACAGTTCTCAATATATAAACTAAAGATTTGTTTGGCTTTAATGTTAATTTAAAAAAAAATATTAATTTTTGTCAAGTTTGATCTTGTGGGCTTGAGTAAATAGGAGATTTGTATACATTGCATCAAACAGTTTCATGCTGATAAATTTTGATGCTTAAATGTTACATCTAGTTTAACCATGATTGTCATCTAGTGTTCCTGTCTGTCATTATGGTTCAGTTGTGGGCAGCATGACTGTGAAATCCAGGAGATTGGTTTAATGGGGCTGCTTTGTATTGGTAATGCAACATGCATGAAAGAAGTCTAAATTAATATTAATATTTCCTCCCTAAGTGTATATCTAACCTTTTCCTGCTTGAATTGCATGGATATTAATTATGATCTGCCTTGAAGTGTTTTTACTTCAATTTCTCATCAATAAATAATAATAATAGTAACAATAACAGTAATAGTAATGATGATGATGATGATGATGATGATGATGATGATGATGATGATGATGATGATATGGTGAGGATAGTGTGTGCAAGACCTATCATGATACAATGTCCAAGGTCAACAGGTTTCTTCGGCATAGGTTGGGCACAATGAATGCATCTGACCTGTGCCAAGGAAAGCTGTTGACTGTCTATTGCAACCAGACAAGGGTTGCATGACAAAAATAAAGGTAAGCAAAGAAACAAACAAACAACACCCCCCCCAAAAAAAAATAAAAAATAAAAAACAAAAACAAAACAAAACAAAACAAAAAGCCAACTAAACAAAAAAACAAACAAACAAACAAACAAACAAAATTCCCCAAAGCTGTCACAAAAACTTAGCCTGTAGAAGTTCTTTGTGTATACACATATTTGTTTTCTTGAAAGGGAAATTGAAAGCTATACACGATATATGTACATACTTTGTTTACCTGGTCCATGCATTGTATGTGTAGTCCAGTGATTAAGGTAACAATGTTTGCTTAACCTGTGCCAATCACAAGCGAGGTGAGCACTGACGAATCCTTTTCAGGGAATCCCACATCATATATTTTTCCTGGCACAGCCCCCGGTAAGTCCATACAGGCGGCCTTATACCAGCGAGGCACTATAAAATTGATTGATGAATTATCCCTAATCCACAGGTGAGTTGGATGCCAGAGCCACCACACCATGAGGTACCTGTAGCAGCCAGTGGGACAGAGAAAGGCCAATTAAGACTGGACAGGTTAGGTCAGTACAATTTTTGACCAACTCTTCAATTTAAGTTCCAGCAGTGATAGAAATGTGTGCCGAGGTAGTCTCTGTACATTGTTTTCTGTGTTGCTATGGTAGAGGAAAGACATGAATTAATGTACACAAACTCCATGTAGATGATACCAAGTTGAAATGTTGATCAATGAATGGCTATTCATCTGGTAACAGCCAGGTAGAGATATATGTTCTTTTTATGATTCAAGTAAACATGTCTGGGAATGTCCAGCTTAATAACATGCAATGATTTTCTGAAAAGATCAGTTATGTTGTCAATCATTTTGTCAGAAATTTATCCATTGGAAAATAATAATTTGCTGCAGGATAAAGACAGGTGTTCTTGGGTTTATAAGCAATTGCAAAGAAGGATACGGACATAATGCAAATTGTATGTCTAGTTGCCATGTCTAGACAGTGTATTATCAAATGTTTATAAGCCAGAACTGATCTGTTTTGCAGGAGGCACAAAATGTTATGGTCAAATTCTGTGATGCTTTTCAGTGTATTTGTTTCCTTAATGGGAAGAAATTCTTTGTAAAGCAGCTTGTTGAAGGGTCATATTTTATTCTATTTAACATTATTTTAATTTCTTTTCTTTTCTTTTTTACTTTTGATTTTTTTCAAGCAGGAAGGGTCAGCAAGGGTCATCTTGTGACAGAATGGCGGTTTATTTCTTTTGATCAATGGTAGTAAATTGTGTAATTGATACCACATCACCTTTGTGATGATGTATCATTTTTTTCTTATTTCAGCATTACATATCAAGTACTATTATGCCTTGTGTGTTGTTTGTAATTTTTCAAAATTTATTTGAGTCTTACAAAAAAAGAGCCACAGTTTTGAAGTTTCAGCAATTTAGTGGATACATAATTGGAATAATTTGTCAGGCAGTAATAAAAGTGTGGCTATTTGATATTCCATGCTGTGAAGTAGTTCCCAGCTGAAGAACACCTGTAGCAGTATTTGCTTTTTCGCTGGAGAAAAGCCCAACATTGTGCAAACATAAAAGTGTTCCCACAATATATTGGATGTTATCACATTTTATACGAAGGTAATGAAATCCAAACAAAATATGCACTTGGCCTGAATTAATAATGCAGACCTCAATGTATGATACACACTTTTGATATATATACATGAGTTAGGTGATTCTCAGTGCCAAAACTGGTCCATGTTCAACAGTATAGGTATGCAGCCACAACACCTGCCATAGAAATGAATGGGGAATATAATATCAAAATGACATAAGCAGAAATGGATCACATTTATACATGAAGGTGGTACGCTTGACTCATTGTGCCACCATTGCTTCATGCATGGTGCAAAAATTGTATTATCTAATTATGCATTAAGCAATTCCAAAACATTATTTAAATACTATTTAATGGCATGAAGTGGTCATGGCTGGACTAATGGGCTGACTGCAGTGTTGTGTCTACTACTTGTAAGTCCCTTGGTGTGGCTGGGACCATCACTGATTTCACTCTCCAAAGAAACGGGAAGGAATAATTAACCCTTAAAGTGCTAATCACTGCTATAGTCGTTTTCTCATTACTGTTAAACATAGAATGGTTAAAAGATTCAAATTCCTCATGAAGATACCTTTCATTCAAATACCAGCAAGCCTAGTCTAAAGCAAAAAGTAGTCTTAGTCAACAGCTTTCCTGGGGGCACTTTGCACGCAAAGTGCCCCCAGGAAAGCTGTTGACCCAATCTTAAATCAGCACTTTAAGGGTTAACATTCATGATCAATAGCTACGTACATGTATTAACTTGAATGTGGAACTGATATAAAAAGAAAGCAAGAAAGAAAAAAAAATGCATGGAGCATGCATACTTATTTTTTCCATGTGATACGTGTTGTACCTCAAAACTTTTTTTTTTTCACCAAGGATTTGGTCGAGCTCACACCAATGTAGCTATCCATGAGGTCAACATTTCTGTTCCCCCTATAGTTTTCTTTGTCCTTTTCCCTACTTGTAATCTACACATATTTTAGAAGTATTTTAAGTTAGGGCTCTGTAGAATAAAAGGTGGGAGGGTGTTTTAAAGGTTGATACATGTATTGGGAAGCTAATCAACCTGATAGGTGTACAATCAAGTTAACCCTTAAAGTGCTAATCACTGCTATTGTTGCTTTCACATTACCGTGAAACATATACATGTAATGGTTACAAGATTCAAATTCCTCATGAAGATACATTTCATTCAAATAGCAGCAAGCCTGGTCTAAAGCAAAGGGTAGTCTTTGTCAACAGCTTTCCGCGATTGTGCCCAAAGTGTCCCAAGGAAAGCTGTTGACTCAATCTTAAATCAGCACTTAAGGGTTAAAGTAGAGACAGGTCAGCTTATTGACCTGCATCATGCAGTTATCAATGTCCAGTAAGATTGCTGGCATATAACTTAACATATACACATACCAGGAAAGAGTAGATTGCATGAGCTGTTAACGGTTACTGTTTGGAATGTATACTCTTTTGAAACCAAAAACAATTTTTACTCTCACAATTAACGAACATAGTGCACATGGTACATGTTTTCTTAATTACATATGCATCCCCTATCCCCGCCCTCTGAAGAAGTGGGGCACCTTGCTTTGCTGTTGTCTGTCAGTTAGCTGGTTAATTGGTAGACCAGTGCTGTCCGATCAATAACTCGAGAATTGTTGAACCCACTGGCCTCAAACTTTATAGGGTTGATGACCATGGTCAGTATTGGGTTTAGGGTCTGAAGGTCCATAGTCCTGTTCCTGGTGACCTATATATAATGTAAACAGTTCCAATCAATAACTTGACAATTGTTGCATGTAAAGAATCCTCAAACTTGATAGTGGCAGATGACTCCGATACATGTTTATTTGGGGTCATCAGGCCCAAGGTCAAGGTTATGTAGACAGTAGTGCTCAGTTTGCAGAGCAACCCCCGGATGCCACCTTGTGACATAAGTCCAATGTTGCCATCTGCTGCTCAAACTTCAGTGTCTTGTACCAATAAAAGCATAAATCTACTACTGAATTTTAATGGACCTTGTAAATTGAGGTGAACTTTAATGTAACCCCATCGCTGTTCAATAAGACGAGGTCATGCCATTACAGCTGAAAGCTCGCTATCAGTATTACTGATAGCTAGCTTTTAGCCCCATTCCAGGTGTTTCTGGCAGGAGTTTAACGAAGTTTGAGTTAAGGACTGAGTCAGTTGCCTTCCTTAATTGTATGGATTACGTTTGCGCTCCTGACAACCAGTTCTGGTTCTGTTTATAGTTACAAAATTTCAGTTGGAAACAGCGTATCTCAAGCGCATGATTGCACTGAACCAAAATGAGTTTCTTGCAACTGAAAGTGCCACAAACAGCCCCTTAGTGACCAACTTACACCAACGAAAGCTGTTAACCTAGGGTATGTTAGTGTAAAAGGTTTCGTGAACAATTTTCTTATTCAAATTGTTTTTCATTATTGTTGGAAGTTCGTCAAACTATTGAGGCAGATGACGTGTAAACGCCAGCCAGTGTTGGCAGGTGTTTTAGCAGAAAAATTTAACTCCTTCAGTGCCAATCATGTCTAAAGTCGATCTACTTAAGTCAGACAAGTCTGAATTATTATTAGGATCCCAGATTGGTATTCCTTGTAAAAAGACCTGTCATTGAAGTACATTGTACCAGTATGCCTATTGTTCCAGAGAGAATAACCCAGGTCAACAGCTTTTCTCGGCACGCAATGCACCCAATGCATGCCGAGAAAAGCTGTTGACTCCGTCCAAAATTTGGCACTGAAAGGGTTAAAAAATTCTTCATTAATATTACGGACAATGAATATTAGACACTTACCTGTTTTGTCTGGTTTGAGGGAGATTGGATGAATTTCTATGTCTTCATCAAATGACAGGCAAATAGCTAGTACTCCTGAGTCAACAAGTTATGAGTTTGAAATGTGACCATGATTGAATACTGTGTTTCAGTTTGATGGTGGAATTATATGTTGATGTGAAGAGTCACAAAAAAGAGAAAAAAAGAAAAATGAATAGAATAAAATAAAAAGAGAAGTAGAAATCATTATCCCAGCAGAAATGTCTCTGTGACTGTAAAAAAAAAAAAAAAAAAAAAAAAAAAAAAAACTCCGCTGATCCTTGTTAACACAAATTGTTAAATGTGAAAAAAAGGCCCTCATGTTCACACAGATTTCATACCATTGGACCTTCTTGAATTCCATTAATGGTTCACATTATGTAAATATTATGTTGTTAAACCATAATGAGGAGCATATATGCTTGCAAGTCTGCATGCAGCGGCTCTACGTCTCCTGAAAAATCAGGAGATATTTCTTGATTTTTAGCACAAGTCACCCAATTTTTTCCAAGTTTAAGAAAAAAAGAAAACTGGTGTCTATTCGATTGCAGGGAAAGCATACTGTCTTCTTCAGGTTTGATGTTCGCAGATATAATTAATACCAAATGTCAATAAAACAGAAAAGTGTGATTATACGAGGTAAACTGCATCATGATACAAGGAGTGTGATTACTGGAGAGAATTTCAGGGAATAAACTTACAAGTTTCAAGGTGCTGATTAGCCATAGCAAATACATCATTTTGTTGTATAGTGCTAGAAATAAGGACAAATTTTTACTTTTTCGGCAACCAAGTGGAGTCTTATTCTAATTGAATTATATATAAATTTTGGACAAGGGCATTGGCAACTTTACTTGTCTGTCACAAGTTTCACTTGGTACATACAAGCGGATAAGCCCAATTTCTAGGCCTGCACTGGTTTTTGTCCATTTTCTGACAGGAAAAGGTCCCTTTAAAAGGTCTAAAAGGGTCCTGAAATGGCTCAGAATGCAGCAAATAAAGCCCAGGTTTAAAAGAATTTCTGTGTGTGTGTGCATGTACATACATGTGTGTGTGTGCGTGCGTGCGTGCGTGCGTGAGTGCGTGTGTGCACACCCCCAAGCACCTCGACCTCCACAGGATACCTTCAGCCTTCAGCGCAGGCGCTCACACTTGGAACCTCTGTATGTGAGGTCTGATCGAGAAGTTTTTAGAGTATTACATATACTGCTTGACATGCAAAGAAGTGATAGAAGAAAACTGGCATCTTGCTCTCTTGTGGTGCCAGAGTGAGTGGATGAATAATTAACATTGAAACAGGAGTGGGTTCATTTCATGGCATAGGTCACAATGAACACCAGATGCATGCTGCAGGAGAATAATAATTAACGATTGGCAAACCAAACATGGAACTTCACTCAGTGGAATTAAGCGTCATAAATGTAAGCCTCTAATGTATATATGTTGGGTACACATTACATAATATTACATGTAGAGGTGATACTGTTTTACTTTTGACATTATTGATTCCATTGCACAAGTTCATTAGGTATACATGGTACACGCTTGAATTACTTTACCCAAAATAGAACCAGTAAATTTACTGTGTTAATTTACCCCTGCTCCACCTGGATGGACCTTGATTGGGTGTAATTGCTTAATTGGATGTAAATTGCTAGATTTTTCTGTAGTGATAAGAAAATAAATATCCATAAAGGTGATGCTTCCTATAATTTCCATGAAATAATGGCTTGTGAGTTGTTACATCAGTGTGTAAATTTGTTTGACAACATTTTGTATTGCAAGATGACTTAATTGAGCAAAACAATTGCATGGCTCTGCTACCCTTAGAGGACCAAAGGCTGATGACACATGAGCTTTGATTGGTGATTGACAAAGCCAGTTGTATGATGTCACAGGGAGCTCAGTGTAACAAGATGGTGACAGTAATGGGAGCCTGAGAGTTGGTGGGAGCGGGGGGGGGGGGGATTCTCCCATTATTTACTATTACAGGTAGGCTCTGCCGGAAAGACCCCCTTTTTGAAACCATCGACCGTGAAGGCCCCATGTTTTTAATTGTCGCTCCCAAAGACCCACATAAATTGTGCTGGAGCTCAATTATGGCTCTTTTTCCCTTTTGAGATATGTACTTCTACCCTGGGACTTTGTCAATACCAGCTCTAAAAGACCCCCCTATTTTCTTATTGATTCAGCTCCCTTTGGGTCTGAGTTTCCTACCCTCAGTGGAGCCTACCCACCCTAAAATATGGGTAGTGCCCCCCTCCCCCGGGGTGGGAGTGTGCTCAGACTGTACAAAATACAACCGTCATCAGGGAACTGTTTCACAGTACCTTATGTAGGGACTTTTCAACTAAAACTGAAAAATATGACCAAATATTTGTGAAGAAAGTGTACCCACAAGAAAATTGTGACCTTTGTAGGGGAAAATACAAGAACTAATTTTTAAACATAATCCATCCTTAAGGAATTTTTTCAAAAAATGTTGGACATTTGTTAAGAAAATTTTGCTGGAAAGACTGGCCTTTAGAGCAGTATACCTAGCTGCTATGTTCATGTATTGGAGATGGGATTGTCTCTGGTATTAGCAGAAAGCACAGACTGTGTTTACATTCTCAAATATTGTTCACATTTTTCATGAATGGAAAGCCGTTATTGGAATGAATGGGGTTTGTTTAACAAACAAACAAAACAAACTCAGCTTTCTTGTCAGTCAGCTGAGTTTGTCTTGTGGTCATCCACCTGTCGTTGTCTGTCCATTGTGCATTCATGAAGTTTACATTTTCACTTTCTTTTCCAAAAGTTTTAGCCAGATCCCCTTCAAATTTAATTAGTGGGGATGTACATGTAGTTTGAGTGACTTTTTAGTAAATTTATTCAAAGGGCTCTTGATTTTAGGATGTTTCACGATTTTTTGTGTGAATTTTTGATAAATTCTTCAAAAATCTTCTCCAAAACTGCTGAGCCAATTGCTTCAAAACTGCACAGGAGCACTATTGAGGACATGTAGACCTTAATTTGTTCCACAGGTACCGCTGAAATTTCTTATCTTGTGTGTGTTTCTTGTCATTTTCATCTTCAGAATTGTTACTCAGATTGTTGTAAAACGTGATGGAAATGCAACTACTGGAAGTAAAACAAAGTTTTTCACTCAGGTGATATTCCTTATTCAGGATTTTTAAAATTTGGTCGGTTTGGGTACTTGTTGATTAATACATACATTCTGATTGATGCAAGTCAATGGGGATATTACTATGGTCAATTTCTTCTCCAAACGTGTTGGCCAGATCTACTTCAAACTTAATGCTTCAGGTGATTAAATTGTTTTTTTTTTAATATTTTCAGTCTTTTGTTCATTTTTTTGGAAAAATCATGTAAAAAAATCGTCACTGAAACTGTGTGGCAAATTGCTGAACAAAATTGCATAAGGGACACTTATGGAGTCCCATAGACTTTTTCATTTGTTCAGCTGGTGGTGCAACATTTTTTTGTATATTTTTTAAAGAATTTTGCATTTTTTCACTGTTTTTTTTTACTTCTCCCAAATTGCATGTTGGATTCTCTTCAAACTTGTTGAAGTAGGTCTGGGCTCCATCTCCACTAGGTTAGTTCACTACCTGGTGCTATAGACCTGCGGCATAGAGGGCCCTTCGGGGGTGATACCCCAACCCGTGGTATAACAAGTTACAACCTATATTTTCCTATAGGTATATATGTCCTCTTCATGAAAAAATAGGTTGTGGAATCTGAAAAGCGTTTTATCATATATATTTCTGCCCGTTTCCATGACTACCCCTGCCATTTCTGAGACAACTAAAATTTGTCCTTAAAAATAATAACTTTGGTGATACTGCTTGTGGAAAGGCTAAATAAACATCAAAATGTGCTCAATTGCTCAAATATAGTAAAAAAAATACAGAGTTTGCTCAAAGTACCAAATTATCATATGTTAATTTATGCAAATATATGAAATTTACATCGAAATTAAGTATTGTGCGATGGATAACATACTATATTTACTAAGATATAGTTTCGTTTATTTAAAAAAAGGCAAAATGATTAGGAACAGTACTCATACAAGCTTTGTTTATCATGTTCATATGAGTATACCATATGCATATTACTTAATATGCTAATATGGCTATCATATGTCATCTTCGCTTAGGGAACCGTGATAACAATTGCCCATACAACTGATAAAGTAAGATAGTACTTTGTACCATGTATTTATACCTACACGTAATTTACAGTGAACCATCCCTTGGAGTCCTGCAACAAAACTAATGTATCTCTGGCATCAAACTATAATTCAAGATGCCTTTTAGTAAAGGAAAACAGTATAAGTACATGTACACACTAAATATAGAAAGCTGATCAATGATGGTCACGGTTTGGAGATTCTACGCCAAGATTCAATCATCATCTTCCTCATCATCACTGTCTGTTTCAGTGTCAAAAGTGTCATTTTCACACTCATGTCCAAGGCATGCACATAATTCTGTGCATTTAAGTCCTGTCTGGAGGCAATGGTACTTTCTCGGGACAGTACACTCAATATCGGTGCAATACATAGGAGTCAGGTTGCGGACTTCCAGTGGGGCTAGCACATTGGTATACATCGAAGGCTTGAGGTAGCCATCATTAGACATTTCCCAGCCATTACCATTGGGATCCCACACTTTAGGGTTAGGAATGTGACTGTCGTATTGGTGTCTTTTTGTCCAAAACCACTTCCTAGTAGTCATTACCCTATTCCGCAGTCCGAACTCTTTACTCTCCATAAGCTAACCTGTCCCGGTCTAACCTATATACATATAAAAGTACTATTGTCCAAATTGCACACGTTCCTCTGTAAAATTTTGACATAGGCTGTATTAGCCGAAATAAATTAAAGGGTCTTTGGCGAGTAACTACTCAACATGTTTCGGAGCCTTTTACCCGTACATGTCTCTCTGAGTAGCGGCTCCTTCTGTAAGCTAAATATTCAGCAAAGACAACCCACATAATAATGAATAAATACGAATGTGGCAAATGATGAATCAGCTAAATACGTTTTGCATATACATGTAGACCTTTATTATGAAAGAAGAATACCTGGCAAACAAACTATAATTACCAAATTTGTGTAGTACAGGTTCAGTTAAGAACAATTTGACTTACCCCTTAACCAATATGTACCCTTTCTATCTGGACAGCTTATTCTAGTTAAACCATCCGCCAGTGTTTAACTGAAGTGGAAACAAGCTGGGGCATTATATTCAGTCCCA
The DNA here is from genome assembly GCA_964020975.1 of Hermodice carunculata. Classification (NCBI taxonomy): domain Eukaryota; kingdom Metazoa; phylum Annelida; class Polychaeta; order Eunicida; family Amphinomidae; genus Hermodice; species Hermodice carunculata. The sequence continues at coordinate 16,931,799 of OZ026619.1, read as the reverse complement.
CTGATTGTAAAAAAAACAGTTGCAGGTAGACCACCTGTATAAACCAAGGGAAATCCTAACAATGACTGCAACAATGTACATCCTGCACCAGAAATGTAAAACAAACTCCATGATGACACCTACTCCTCAAACAATTAAGCTCTATTTCATTCCCAACCCTGAGTCAATGTATCAACGTAATGTGTCAGGTTTGTGATATTTGAAAAAATGCTGTCACTTTTGAGTAATTTTTTAACATTGAGTAAAAGTGCATTTAGGCATGTCAGAAAAGAATAAAAGTCATTAGCATTTATGCCATAACCATGTCATCAAAACAATTTTTCTTAACAGGATTTTGAGTACAATCAAGCAAACATGTTACTGTGGTAGGCCGCTGCTTGCTACCGATAGTCATTTGTATTTCAGTCAAGAGAATGCAATGAAAATATTAACCAGATATCAAGTACAATTAGGCAAGCTTCTAACTGTCGTAGGCCGCTACTACCTACCGATAGCCCCTGGGGGTTTAACCTAAGAGAAATCAAGCTAGCCTAAAATGTTTGAAAGGTGAACATTAAAACAGAATGATGTCAAAAGATAAAATTAAGTCAAAAAAAGGCAAGTCTAAAATCTCTAAAATTATTTAAGCCAAAGTTTCTAACCATCTCCGGATATTTACAGCAAAATTTGTAGAAATATTTGATCAAAAGTACATCTTTGAATCTTCCTGACTCAAGTTTATTGTAAATAAAAATTTGGTTCGAGATGCAAAGTCCTGAAATTTAGAACAAATACGACCAAATCTCAAAGTCTGTGAAAAAAACGTATTATATCCAATAGTATCCTAAATAATACTGCCTGGGAAAGGATAATTAACTACTTCAAAGTTAAACTTATCTATTTTGTGATAGACTTTAATACAAAACCTGTCATTTGTGACCTGATTATCCAAGTCCAAAAACACATCTCTGAAACCATCTGAATTGTTACCCTACAAAGGGATATCTTTTGGGTAAATTTCTTTAGCAATTTCACAGAAATTTTGCACATTTACACAAGCAATGTCATCAATATATCTTGCGTTGTTTGATAATTTTGTAGCCATTTGAAAGTCCTTTTTCATCAGTTTATCCATATACTTAAATTCAAGCCAGGTTAAATACAAATCTGCCAGCAAAGGGGAGCAGTTGCTACCGATTGCAATGCCTTTTATTTGTCGAAAAAACAATGGTCCGCATAGAACAAAAGTATTATCCAAAAGAAATTTTATAGCATCTATCGAAGTTTCAACAGTGTACGATTTAATGTTACTTTTTGAATATTTGTTGTGTTATGCTTTCCTTGTATATGAATTAATATTAATGTATGGTTTACCATTATGGTTTAACATTTTGCTTATTAATTCTGAAAGTGAACTTTTGACTTCATCTATGGGTAGATTTGTGGGCAGTGAAGAAAAATCGAAACATTTGATATTTTTTGCTTTTACATCTTTGATTTTGGATACTAACTCGGAAGAATTGCTAATACTCCAAAAACAATTTAATTCACTGTTTCTAGAAATTGCATTACAGTATTTACAAAATGATTCCTAATTGCAGTAAAACACAATGTTCCTTCTTTTGATAATTGTTTTCTTGTACATTTTGCAGCACCGGCTATGAATCTAGATTTAAAAGGGTTTTCATGTAATTTGGGTATCCAGAACAAAAGTGGAATAGAGGAGTCCTCTTCAGAAATTTTGGTATTAAAATTCCTTTTCGTCTCATCTTTATGTGTATCTATCAAATTATCAATGGATTGTTTGTGTAATTTATATACATCATTTCCTCTTGTGGCTGAAATATTGTTTATATCAAGTTCTTTTTTCAAAACATCCAGATAATATTTTTTGCAGATGATCACAAGATTGTTCCCTGCCTTATCTGTGTTAGTGACTACAAAACTTTCTTGTAGTTCTTTGACTGCTTTTGAAACTTCAGGTTGTTTTAGATTAACCGTATTGAAATTCCTAATGTGGGATTTGTAACAATAAATTCTTTTTTTGAGACTTTTTTCAAGTTTGATAACCGTCCTTTAAATTTCTGAAATTTTATTTTTCTTTCTTTGCCCATCTCATACAGGAGGAATCAAATGCATCACATGTATCCTGAAAAAATACAGTCGTTGTTCAACTTGGGGCATATCCGAAATTTTGTACCTTTTTCATAATTTCTTTTAAACTTGAATTTTGTACGATATCTAAATAACCTGTAAATACATGTTTGTGGTATGCATCAACAAAATGTGAATATTTACTGTTAGACATACCATCACAATTTTGATTCGCTGCGATATCTTCAAGAGTAATTGAAGCCAGAAATTGCTTGTAATTCATGATACTTTGTCCAATATTGTTGCCATATTTATAGGAAATGATGGGGAGGGTGGGGGGTCTTTTATTTTGCAATCCTTGGGAATCATGTTACGAACAAATTTCAATTTGAAAAGGGACTGAATGTTTAGTGAATCAATAATTTTGTGTTTGAAAGGAATGCTGCTGAACATTTGATCTAATTTTTTCTTATTAGAATCTGGTTTTCGAATAGTTGTTGTGTAAGCGTACACAATTTCACAAAAACTTTGCGGAAATGTGTGTTCTGAATCAGTAAGACCCAAATATTCATTAATTTTTGTTATGTCTCGAAATGATAGTGCTTTAAGAGCTGTATGTAATTGATCAATGCCATTGTGGCACCAGATGGCACATTGGTGTTGTGCCCTTTTCACATGTTGCTCAAATGCATCCTCAGTGGGCGGTAGTTGAGCAGCTGATCGGTCTGTGGTGGAAGCAATCATATATCGTAGCTTTTCCAAAGTAGTTTTGAAATCAGTCCCTTTTCCTGTGTTGAGAGCTTTGCTACATAAAACAGGTATAGTGATTTAGCTTGGCTGGGGGTAGCTTCTTGAATGACGGTTCCAGGTTCATGATTTTAGGTTCACGGTACAAAATTATCTAACCTGCAAATACATTAAAACGTGGGTGTTCTTACCAGGTCCAAGCTTCATTTTAGAAAATAATCCAGTTCACCATGTGTATATTATCAATCATGCAACGCATTTTGACAATATGCACAGTCATTCTCAATAACACTGATAATGAGACAATCACAGAAATGTGCCCAGATTTGTGCTTTCTGGTGCCTCTACAACACAACACATAAATTATAAAATCCTAATTTGAAGATGACCTCATTTGCATACATTTAATGATAGGGTTTCTAAATTGTCTTCACTTCATTTGTTTTTTCGGTAATATATATGCTAAATTTGCTCAAATTCCAACAATGCGTTGTGGAGAAAGCACTTTTGCACAAGCTAGCCAGACCAGACAACCCATAAACATAATGCCCCCCCCCCCCCCCCCCCCCCCGTGGCGGACCCATAAAATTTCAGTAAAGCTGTGAACAAAAAATGTTGATAAGACGATTGGGATTCTATGTTCTATATGATTTGAAGCACTTTTCAAGGAAATGTAACTTTTTGCATTGGTACAGCACATAATGTGTGATATACATCTCCAGAATGGCTTCAAAAACCCCAACATCTGAAGCCTAATTTGCATACATGTAATGGTGTCCACTTCATACACTCCAGTAAATTTGGTATCAGTATATCCCTGGAAGTATATTACCTTCATCATTTAAAATTTACCCCCATTTTTGGAAATTTGGCAACTGCAGCAAACAACATCAACAAATAGAGGTATTTATATTGCCAAATAGATGACAAAGTTTTGTATATAATTATAATAATAATGATGTTATTCAAATAATTTTTAAAAAGCTTCATGCCTGTTGAAAGAGTAAGGTTAGTGCTACCTTCTGATGAAATTTGGAGTGCTTATCTACAAAATTAAGGCAGATATTAAAAATTTAGTGAAAAGTAGTCATTTTCCAAAAAAAAATAGAGGTTGCCATAGAAACGGGCGTGTAAACATACCAAAAAACGCTTTTTGGACTCCACAACCTATTTTTCTGTAAAGAGGAGACATGTACGCACATTTTGATATAGGTTGTGTTTTGTTATACCTTTGGTTGGGGTTGCACCTATTTTTAGGGCACTTTTGAAGCACTTGCCGCTAACCTACTACTGGCATAGCTGATTTTGAACGAGTTATGGTCATTAAGAATTCTTGGTAAGATACATGTACATGTTTGCTTAGTTACTGCGGGATAGCAGCAAATCTGACTTATTAGCTTGTATCTCCATAATTGGTTTGTTCACTATCTGGTACTGCCGGCATAGCTGATTTTCAATGAGTTATCATTATTAAGAATTCTTGGTAAGATACATGTACATGTTTGCTTAGTTACTGCGAGATAGCAGCAAATCTGACTTATTAGCTTGTATCTCCATAATTGGTTTGTTCACTATCTGGTACTGCTGGCATAGCTGATTTTCAATGAGTTATCATTATTAAGAATTCTTGGTAAGATACACGTACATGTTTGCATTGTTACTGAGAGATAGCAGCAAATCTGACTTATTGGATTATATCGCCATAATTGTGGATCTTAGGCCCACGGTTACTATTAAACATGAATAGGAATGTACCTATGGGGTTGTTTTTATTATGTCTCCCTGTGCAACGGGGGTGGGGGGTGGCATATTGTTTTTGCGCCTATTTCTTTCACTTCTTCTTGTACTTGTTCTTCTTCAACACATTGTTGCGAATGTGATAACTGAAGAAAGATTTGACTTGGGAAGCTGACATTTTTTGTGAATATGTTCCTGTAGAAGACCTTGCTTGAGAATGCAAATTGGTGACCTATTTTTCAAGGTCATGTGGGCATATCATCTAAAATCGACCCGAATGTGATAACTCCAGAAGGATTTGACTTAGGAGGTTGAAATTGTGCATGATTATGTACCATAATACAAACTACATGTATGTTAGGATTGTAGATGGGTTACCTTTACTTATGGTCAAGGTCACATGACTGTGTTTTAAGAATCATTGCACACGCACTTGAGAAGAATATGACCTAGGAAGTTGAAATTTTGTGTAATTATGTTTCAATATAAGGCTTTTATAAGACTTTGCTTGTGATTGCAGATGTTTGACCATGATCTATTTTTCAAAGTTACAAGTTGATGATGGTCTTAAAGAAAGGTGACCTTGATATTCAGAAGGTCACAGGACTACTTCAGTCTGTGCATCCACAGTCAGCTGTGCACAGAAATTACCGGTGCAGTCCTCTTGTTTATGAAGTCTAATATATAGGACCTGGTGGTTGAATATCCATTTAGGTGTGGTTACAAGAGTTTGATGCATATTTGTGTTGTAAAGTAGACTATGAAACAGGCCAGCAACCAAGTAATCAAGACGAGGCAATACAGCAATCTTGCGCTGACAGTGTAACGCAGCAGCACTTCCAACAGTCATTGTTGTGCATTCAAAAAAGGGCTCTGGGTTTGTGTGTTTTTTTGATATATCCTTTTGGGTCAATCTATTTATTCTCAGCATGATCAGTTTGACCACTGTTGTTTTTCTTTTTACCTCAGCTGACTTGTCAGTCAGCTGAGGTTTTGTGAGGTCCGTCGTCCGTCCGTCGTCCGTCTGTCCACAATTCACATTTTCGACTTCTTCTCAAAAGCCATCAGCCAGATGCACTTCAAACTTGGTGGAGATGTGCCTTGGGTGGGTCTCTACCAAGTTTATTCAAATGGTCACGGTCCAGTGATTTTTGGATTTTTAATGAATTTTTTCATTCTTTTTTGGGTAAATCTTAAAAAATCTTCTCCAAAACCGCTCGCTCAATTGCTTTGATATCACACAGGAACACTTCCTGGGACTCCTAGTTCTTAATTTGTTCACCAGGTGGCGCTGCAATTTTTTTCTAATTTTTTATGAATTTTTGTGAGGTATAGCTATTTTTGACTTCTTCTCCAGAACCGTCACTCAGATTAAGCTGAAACTTGGGTGATATGTTCCTTGTAGAAGGGTCAAACAAAGTTTTTCACTATGTGGGAATGCTGCGGATTCCTGATTTTTAACGATTTTTTCAATTTGGGTACTTATCGGTCAATGCAGCTTTCCTATTGATTACTATGGAAGTCAATGAGCATTCTAATGCTAATTCACATTTTCGACTTCTTCTCCAAAACCGTCATCCAGATTAACTTCAAACTTGGTGGCAATGTACCGTGGGTGGGTTTCTACCAGTTTTGTTCAAATATTCTCTGCTCCATTGATTTTTGGATTTTTAATGAATTTTTCTGTTCTTTTTTGGGGGGCAAATCTTAAACAATCTTCTTCTCTGAAACTGCTTACCCAATTGCTTTGATATCACACAGGAAGACACCAAGGGACTCCTTGTTGTTAATTTGTTCACCAGATGGCGCTGCAGTTTTTAAAAAAAAATTTTATGAATTTTTGTGTGTTATAGCTATTTTTGACTTCTTCTCCAGAACCGTCACTCAGATTAAGCTTACACGTGGTGGATATGTTCCTTATGGAAGGGCCAAACTTAGTTGTTCACTATGTGGGAATGCTGCGGATTCCTGATTTTTAATGATTTTTTCAATTCTGCTCCTTTGCGGTAAATGCACCTTTCCTATTGAATACCATGTAAGTCAATGGGCATTCTAATGCTAATTTACATTTTTGACTTCTTCTCCAAAACCGTCATCCAGATTTACTTCAAACTTGGTGGCAATGTACCTTGGGTGGGTGTCTACCAGGTTTGTTCCAATGGTCATGTTCAAATGAATTTTGGATTTTTTTAATGATTTTTTTTCAAAAATGTCTACAAAAGTTTTAATAGGGAAGTTTAACATGGGAATTTCTTGTAATGGTCACAACTTTAATGATATTGACCAGATTTACTTCAAACTTGGTGGGGATGTGCCTTGGGTGGATCTCTACCAAGTTTGTTCAAATGGTCACGCTCTATTGATTTTTTGATTTTTTATGAATTTTTTTGTTCTTTTTTGGGGCAAACCTTGAAAATTTTTCTCCTCTGAACCCGCTCACCCAATTGCTTTGATATCGTACATAGACACTCCCAGGGACACCTAGTTCCCAATTTGTTCACCAGGTGGTGCTGCAATTTTTTGATGAGTTTTTTGTATGGTTTTGCTGTTTTTCACTTGTTCTCAGAACCCTTGCTCAGATTAAGCTGAAATGTGATGGATATGTTGTTGTGGAAGGGTCAAACAGTTGTTTACTAGGTGACACTGCTTTGGATTCCTGATTTTTAAGGATTTTCAATTCTGGTACTTATCATTCAATGCAGCTTTCCTATTGATTACTATGTAAGTCAATGGGCATTCTAATGCTAATTCACAGGACAACTGACACGAAATTTACTGTTTACTTGATAACTTTAGATCTGTTTTGAGTTAGCTACACATGTTAATTATTCTGTATGAAGGTCATGCTGAGACAGTACATGAATGACCTTGACCTCATTTGTGGGGTCACAGTGCAACATACATGAATTTTACTCTTCATTATAACTTGAGAACTACTTGAACTTTGATGTTGCACATGTAAGTGTTCTTGTATAAAGGTCAGACTTACTGAGAACATGGTGTCCTTGATCCTTTCCCAAGTTCATAGAGCTGCAAGTGTGATGAATGTCAAGATCAGCTGAGGCACGGGCTGTTCACACAGCCCTCTTGTGTTTTTTGTTTTTGTTTTTTGTTTTTTTTTGTTTTTCATGCTAAAAGTGTTGTTACTGGCAGGTAATGAAAACACATATTGAGTTTGCACATTAGGAAATAGGAAATGTGACAGTACTACACAATTGCTATAAATGTTATTTTTAAGTATCATTGTTTGTAATATTAAGATAAAGTTTATTAAGGGGATTTTAATATATTGGGAGAGAAATGTGTTGTGATCCTAATATTTTCACTGGGAAGAAAACCTTGTCATCTTCATATATTTGGTTTGCCTTTTTGCAAGGATCATTCAAGATAAAATGAAATGTTGAGCTAAATGACTAAAGCAAGTAGCTGTGGTAGTTATGAGGCTTGTCCGACTAGTTTCAGGGCCACTGCATCTCATCAGGGACTGTTGAAAAGAAATGTGTCCTAAAAGGAGGATGCTGTAAAAATTCTAACCTAATTTACCTCTTCATATGCAAAGTTTGTGACAAACGGTATGGGGGACAACCGTAACGTTCACTGAATTAAAGTCTGCCTGTACAAAATGTTTGCTATGCGATATGGACCTGTTGCTACATCCACTTTTCTTCGCCAGTTGAGTCCCCACCACACAAATCCTTGCATAGCAAACTTGTGTGGTTGTCTGCCTTACAAATTGCAAAAGGTTTTACTGTGAACTTTTACTGTTGGTGCACCCAGCAGCAACATAGCAACGCATATATTCCACAGATACACTGATGAAATTGGCCATTTATTGTCCCATCAGAGGTAAACAGGTGATAGTTTGACGGCTGGTACTCTGTGTCCTCACCATGCTCACTGTCTGGTCACTTGCAAATGGTTTGTATTTGTGATGTCACTCACCCACTGCTTCGGAGGTATCGGAAAAGAATCGAAACACAAATTGGCCAGTTCAAAGTAAAAACTTAAAACAGGGGAATAAAAGTACTGTTTGAACACTGCAGGTGTAAAAAAGTTGCTGCTATGAATATAAAAACATTTTTACTTTCCATATGTTTAAAGCAATAGATTGTAAAAACACTTTTACTTTCCATATGTTCAAAGAATAGGGTTTCAATCCTGAGGACCTTTAAATGGTACAACATTGAGGTGGTGACTTCGTTTTACTTTCAATTATTTAAATTGTAATCAGAGGACTGTATATTTTGCCTACTGTAATAGTGCAAACAGACAGACAGTAATGTGGCAAGACTGCCTTCAAACGTCAAACCATAAATATTCATTGGGACAATCAACTTGTAAGGAAATTACTGCCTTTTTTGTTAAACCACAATTTAGATTGCTAGTTACATACATCTGATTGATTTGTTCAGGATATAAATCACGACCTGAATCATGGTGGAGCACAGCAATCAAGGCCTGCCTGCTGTTCCATGGAATTGATTGAGAAAGTGCTTAGGGAGCTTTAGTAATGTGTCAGGAGTTGAATAGTTTCTTGCTGATAAAATACTGTCTGTGTCCATTACTCAGAAGACAGAATGATTAATCATAGCTGATATCCAAGTGAAAATAACGCACAGCTGACTTGGTTTCTTCAGATGCCAATGTGTTGCAAGAAAAAATCAATTCTTAGCAGTAAGTAGTGCTTTAAATCAGAGTGAGCATTTAATTAATTTGTTCTCTTTGAATAAGCTGTACTCTTGTATGCATATGGATGTAGACATAGGAAAAGAAGTAAAACTAGAAAAGAAGATTTGCATCAAAAGCAAATCTGTGCTCTTTCAATAATTGGATGCTACTGCAGCACAAAACTAAGAATTTGATGATAATCAGATGTACCTATAGCAAAAACCTATGAATTAAAGTTTGAAATGCACCTGTACCTTTAAATTGAAGAGCTCTAAATTTGCACAAATTAAAATTCTACAACTTTTGGTTGTGCCTCATTGGGTATGCTTATAGCACACCTATGAATGAAGTTGGAATGGTACCTGTACCTTGAATAGTTTTGAAGGGAGTTACAACATTTAAAATTTCAAATGGCCCTAATTTGCATGAATTAAAATGGCACAACTTTGGTTCATAGTTCATTGGATGTGGATATATCACAAACATATAAATGGTAGTTGGATTGGCACATCTATCTATAATAGTTTTCACAATATTAAAGATTTAAATTTTGTGTATTTTGTCTAATTTGCATTAATTGAAATCCTATAATAGTTTTAAAATAATAAAGATTTAAATTTTGTGTATTTTGCCTAGTTTGCATAAAATGAAATCCTACAACTTTAGTTCATGATTTATTAAATGCAGCTATGTCACAACCCTAAAATTGAAGTTGGAACGTCACCTCTGTAATAGTCTTGAAAATATTAAACTTTTAAATTTTTCAATGCCCCTAATTAGCATAATTTGAAATTCTACAACTTTTGTTTGTAGGCCATTTGGGCCTGTAACTACGAAATTTCTGTAGGCCTTTTGTCAGCCTCAAATTCATATTGATATGTCAGATAGCAAAAAATGGGCCAGCCTTTTGGCCTGATATATTAATGAGAGGGATCAGCCCATAGTCATTTTTATTTTTTTCAGCAAAAGACTACAGCTGACACCTTTTTCCAATGCCTGAGACCCATATGTATAGCTTGGAATTTTTTGTCTCTCTGTAATAGTTTCAAAGATACTGAGACTGGTATATTGCAATTGCCACTAATTTGCATAATTAAGAACATTATGAAAATTACAAGCCTGGTGTAGGACTTCACTGCTAGGTCAGTGACAATCACAACGGCAAGTTTGGATGCCACTTGGTATAATATTGGATGAGAAGAACTCTGGACAAAAATGGCTGTAAAGAAGAAATAAGTAAATGTTCATGGAAAAGCAAGATGTCTGAGTTAGCCTCAGACATAAAAAAGAATTTGTGGAAAAACAATATATCTGTATCAGCAGACAGACATAGATAGATGGATGGATGGATGGTTAGATCGATAGATATTGGAAAAACAATATATGTCCCTAAGCACACAGACATAATATTAATGATCTTTATTCAGCACCAAATTGTGTACAACCAGCACTTTATCAAATGAAGTGTGCTTTATGAAAAATGTTCAAGTTTTGATTGCAGAAGGGAAGTCCTTTGTTGAGCCTGAAAGTATTTGGATTATTGAGGGTTCAAGTTGTGTAATGACAGAGCTGTGCAAAGTCACAGTTGCTGAATAATCTAAATGCGTGTGTGATTATTTTGAGGTATAGCAGATGTTTTTAGCTTGGCAATTAATTACACAAATGTAACACTGGTCAGATTATGATATATTGAATGTGTCACAATAACATAATACATGTATAAGATTTCGCCCTGCCCCCAGCGTTGTTTCTTCTTTTTTTCAAGATGCAACTCTTGTATATCACAAACTAAAATTATTTGGTCACATTAACATTAATTGAGGAAAAGATAAATATTTCCAGACAGAATTATACATCATTCATAGAACAGCCTTAAAAGATAATTAGTTTGAACTGATCTGTCATTGCATACATATTAATACTATTGATGAGTGTGGCACAAAAATAATGAAAGATCCATGAAGTTTACAAGCATCATGTTGTGCAGAGTTACACAGGAGACAACAATGTCTGGAAAAGTATTCATATACAGTGCTCCCTCCTTATAACACTGGTGTTGAGGGTCGACAGGGAATACCATGGTATAGCAAAACTGCCTTAAAACAGATGGACTTTTAACATAGAAGTGATGGGGAAAACCATTTCAGGGGGATCCAAAGATACATACCGTGTTATATCAGAAACCATCTTGCAGTGAGGGATGTTATAAAGAGGGAGCACTGTACATGATTAAAGGGATCCAGTCAGACAAACAGAAAAAAGGATGGTTGAAGGTACTTCCCTGCCAAACTACCTGGTAGTATATACATGTAGAGAGAGAGAGAGAGAGAGGGAGGGAGGGAGAGAGAGAGAGAGAGAGAGAGAGAGAGAGAGAGAGAGAGAGAGAGAGAGAGAGAGAGAGAGAGAGAGAGAGAGAGAGAGAGAGAGAGAGAGAGAGAGAGAGAGAGAGAGAGAGAGAGAGAGAGAGAGAGAGAGAGAGAGAGAGAGAGAGAGAGAGAGAGAGAGAGAGAGAGAGAGAGTTTTTTCTTTCTTGAAGTGATGAACTCTGTCCAAACCATACTTGGATGAGCGAAGAACTACTGTGGCTTATAATTGGCCACATGCAATAAACGGGCGGGGCATATATTATTCATCCTAGGATGTCATGTTCAGGGCTATGGTGCTGAGTGATTCATGCATCATGCAAATCTGCTCAGAGATGCAACTAAAACTGGTGTAATTGGATTTAGTGGTCTCCGTAGAGACAGCCATTGTTGCTTGTCACAGAAGGCGCAGAAGATCAAACTCATGATAAAGAGGAAGAGAGAAGCTGGCTGGCATGCATGCAGCTTTACTGCATGGTCATGTACAGAATTCTAGAAGGTCTCTATGTGAGGAGTGAGGGGTATGTTACAACTGACTTTTATTTCTTCCTGATTAGCCTTCATGTGCATCTCTTAATTCTCTTTATATTTCTGCTTGTCTATGGTTGACACAACCATAAAGTAGCTGATGCAAGTCGCAACAGGAGAGGTCACAATTAGCGTTACAGTGTGTATTAACCTCAATATACAACTGAATACACAAACATTTATCAGGGTCAGAGTTGTGTAGTCCCATTGGTTAATATGTTAAAGTAAACCACAATAAAATGGTCACCATTGAAGCTGTGGTTATATAATTTTAATGAATATTTCAGGTATATAAACAGTTTTGGTGTGGAAAATTTAATGTCTTGGTTTGCAATAGTTTTTAAGCTATTAATTTGCAAATTACAATGGAAGGTAATGAGAATACACAACCCTAGCCCTGAAATGACTGCACTGCCCTCTACAACAAGGGCTTGGAATCTTCTATTTATGTCTTGTCCTATTAAGCAGTTTGTCGTTTAAGATGCATATACATGTACCTCTTTATTTTATTTACTGGAGTAGGGTAATGTGTTTGTTGTGTTCCTCTGTGGTTGCATGTAAATTTACTTACAACAGCAGTATATGTGGCAGAGAAAACATTATGTTGTCCTCAAGCACAAAATCATATTGTTTTAGTGGACAGTTGATTATATTGATGCAATGATGCTGCCAATGTACACATTGAAAAAAAGACAAACACTCATGCCTATAACAATCTTTTCTGTCTTTCTGGCCCAGCAAACTGCACCAAAAACAGAGGCCAGCGGAAATGGTTTGAATTGGAAAGGTTGCTACCATTAGTACCAAGCCAATGTGGTCAGCTGGACCTTGCTCTTTTGATCCCATCCCATGCACATGCAGATGGAAAATAGTTTATTTTGAAACCATGATTACTATTAAACATGCAAACTAAATGACTTATAAGCTTTCACGTGGTGGTGTCCCATTTGACCTTGAGTGACCTCCAAAGGTCCAGTCAATGTCAGTTGGCATTAAAATCTATGTTGATGGAAAATTGTGCATTTTGTACCATGATTACTATTAAATATGAGTAGAAAATGGTGTGATTTCTCTTGGTGCTCCCACATTTGTCCTTGAGTGACCTTGAAAGGTCAAATTGAGGCCACTGGGGACTTATTTAATTTAATTTTATTTTGTTTTGTTTTGTGGTGCAAAATGGTTCATTTGGGGGACTGTAATTCACATTTTTTTAAGAACTCACTTTTAGCTCAGCTAACTTCTCAGGCAGCTTAGACTTCTTTTAATGCATTTTGAAACTTGTTCAGTTTCATTTTTCTGAATCTTAGGGAGAACTGAGTCTAGTGAAGTATATTATACATATGCAGGTCCTAGCTTACCAAGGGCAAAACTCCAGAATTTATTAACATAGGTCACTATCATAAAGCCAATAGACTTAAGATTAAATTGTTAATTATGTGCATACAGATATGATTGCAGTCCCTCGGAGCATACATGTATCTTTTTAAGTCTTGTATTGGAGACAGATGAGTCTTCAGTGTTGCATAGCTCCATGCCATGGTAAATTAGGCTGAATTTAATAAGTCTCTGAGGCTTTGTAACTATTTTGCCCGCAAAAAGAGCCTTCCTTCAAGGATCAATACATTTGTGTGTCTAGTTGAAAGTCAATGGTTTGTATCTTGTTTCAGCAATAACTTTCACGCAAATTACAGAATCAGTGTGTTTTATCTCACCTGGCAAGTTACTTGTCCTGGTTGCCCTTGCCAGGCAATGCAAAAACCACTGACTGTAGGCATGTTGTATTTGCATGAATAAATGCTGGTCGTCAGTTTTTCTCAGCAATTTGAAGATACAATTGTCTTTGGCAGTATCTCCCGAATTTGTGATTGATCAGAGCAATGGAATATGTAAACATTGCATGCTTCACGCCATTTTGGGTTTGTCTCTGGAAGATAAGTTTGTGGCAGGGGTTTATACAGTATGGGATGAACTGTATGCGAAAAACCTAACAAAACAAAACAGGAAGTAAGTACCTTGTCCAAGCTTTATTGATGGCCTATATTTCATGTTATTTATTAGTACTTGCATAATTTAACACTTTGCACTTACAAGTTATATCGATTACAGACTGTTGTCGGATTCATAAACACTTGATGTAGACATCACGAGTGATAATGATATGCATCAAAAAGAATAAATTAAGTTATGAAACTACATGTTTACTTGTTGATAGGACTTGCATAGAGGAAGCACTCAGACAATTACAATATGTTTGACATTATCAAGTAAGGGACACATTTTTGTTGGACTTCATGACTTGCATACTTGCATTATGTGTCTGTATTTTAAAAAATGAAGGGAATTTATTAGCTGTGAAGTTCAAAGAAGACATTGAGATGATGCATTTTTTTCCAATGTTAAGGCATCAATTTGTGAAGAGAGCACCAAAACATCTTTCCTAAGTTAGCGTGTGCAAATGTAGGAGTTGAGTGCTGAAAACATGCCTTCTGTTGTGAAAATCAAGCTTAAGTATAATGCATGCTGTGGTACAGTGTCATATTTAGGCATATATCTCTGTGTGCCCTCCTATTTTCAACAAGACTGAAGTCATGGATTGTGCTTGGCCCGCTCTGGGCGCAATGCACCCAGAGCAGGCCAAGGAAAGCTGTTGACTCGGTCTTCTATATGGGTAGAATGAGTTAAAATAGTTCTAATCTGTAATTCTGGTCAAATATGTTATCTTTTGATAATGAAATTGAGTAGAATTATTTAAGCACAGGACAAGGTACACTCAGGAACTTCCTTGTTATTTTTAAAGTGAGAAAGAATTGAAGTTTTGCCAGCGTACCTGTCTCTGTCTGTGACCTGAGGTCTTTAACTCTTACCTGGTCAGGATACGACCAGGTCCAAAGCTTTCCTTGCTTCAGATGGGGCGCTCAGCCTGCACCAAGAAAAACTATTGACACAGGCTGTGATGTCATGTGAGGTTTTATTTGTAAGTCTCAGCAAAAGTGTTTTGAATTAGAAATTGAAGTAGCAGCATTAAAGCAGATCTATGGTAATGTACATGTGGGTGCTTTTGAACAATTTTATTGGGGCTAACGATGGCCTCAGTGTCATGAGTCCAGACTTTGAACCCTAGTAAACAGTAGTGGCTATGAGTATGTCAACGCAGGCAAGACCAAAGTAAGTCCAGCTAAATTTCCGTGCACAAATGATTGGAGTATTTGTGATGTTTGACTAAGAAAGGAAAGGATTATAAGAATAGGTATGTACTTAAGTCATTTCAGTTCTTGCAGTTGTGTGAGTTGTCGTTGTGGTAGCAGTAGATCATATGTATCATACAGAAAGAACAAGAAGCTAAATTGATATTGAATGCCCATAGAATGAAATTCCGTCGCAAGAGACAGCAAGGTACAAATATTGTGCATGGCATAACAGATATCTTAGTTCCATGTTGTCAAGTAGAAACCAAGGACTGATGCCTTAGTTAACCCTTTCCATACCTCACTGAGCAAAGGCCTATTTTGGCCAGTGATTTTTGCATTGTTTTACAAGTCATGCTACAGCTGCCCTGGCAACTAGTGTACCATGACTTGCCAGGCAATGCTAAAACACACTGTCCTCAGGTCTTGCATATTGCTACTCTTAACATAAGCCCGTTGAAGAATATGAAGTTAAAATCTTTGTTGTAAAGCTAGCTAATACCCATACAAGCCAGGAACTGGTAATGAGTTAACCCTGCCTGGGTAATATAGGTATGTATTATGTGTTTGTTATATCTGATCTCTCAGCAGGTGGGAACAGTATACACAGTGTAAAGCTTGACTATGAATGTGATGTTTATCAAATCCAGTGTAATCGGTATGCAATAGTTGCAGCAGAGGGAGGAATAATAATCTAGGATTAGCCTGGGAAGACCTATAGTACCTGGGCTGTAACCTCTACTGCCTTCTCAGGCATGTCTGGGCGAAGAGCTGCAGGTAAACATTGATAAAAGTGCCGCCTGGAATACTGATGCCGTGTCTGTTATACCATGTGATCATTATATGGCTGATTTGTTCATTTATAAATGATACCATGTGGTTGAATGTAGTGGCTAGTCATGTGACTGTGTTGTGGTTGTATTGTGTGTCTTATCATTGTTTACTGGTATTCTTTTCAGATAATACATTGGATCTGTCTCAATATGGAGTTTCCCTGTTGCTGCACATGCAGACAAGCTGACTGATGGAGATGTGAACAGAAAGTGTTGGAATAACTAAAAGGGAATTAACAACACTGGAAGCATACCAGGATATGATTTTGAATAAGTGCCTTCACATTGGAAATATTGCATATTCCATCGCCAGAAAAGTGGAAGTAACCAAGTTTGATAATGCCGACATTATCTGAAACCATGAGTGCCCCTCATGTGCAAAACGGGCTCTCTGACCATGGTGACATCAGCCTGCAAAAAGGTACCCGCATGACGCGCAGTGGGCGGTGCCTTGTGGATGTTGATGTACCAGCATCAAAAAACCACAGACTAATCCGGGAGTTCTTCCATAAAGAACCCTGCTTGTTTAACCATATGGTGTTTTCACATGCAGGACAAGTGTTTCAGGCTCTGAGGAAAGACTTTTCAGATGAGTCACAACCTCCTAGCTTCTTGCGAGGGAAGACTGTAAAGCCATATATTAAAGAGACAAAAAGTAAAGATTTGGTCATTCCTCATATTGATTTCCATAGTGAAACAGAAAAAAGATTAACCTTTGAACTGGCATTTTCTGCATTGAAATGTAAGTATAAATGTATTGTGACTATGTCAGCCTCTTGTTTCCACACTTAAAGACAATTTGAAACTTGTTATGCTCCCCCCCCCCCCCTCCTACCAAAGGAGGGGCATGTAGTAATTGCTTTTTCTGTGCGTGTATGCATCCGTGTGTCTGTCATTTGTGTCTGGGGTATAAATCGCTTGTCCTTCAACTTAGATTAATGGAACTTTACACACAGGTGCATCTGGACATAAGGGTATGTTATGTATAAAAAGTAGGTCACTAGGTTAAGTATCTGGGTCACAGTGACATATCCTTGGGAAATCATGTCCAGGCTGTAATTCCTTTACTATTTAGCTTAGTTTCATGAAACTTCACACACACATACATCTTGACCCAAAGGTGAGTTATAAACTAAAACTATGTCACTAGGTCAAGTATCTGGATCATAGTGATGCAATTAGGTAAAACTACTGGACACAGAATGTCTGGGCTGTAAATCTGTAGTCCTTTGACTCAGAATCATAAAATTTTACACACGTGTGTATCTGGACACAAGAATATGTCATGTGTAAAAGTAGGTCATTAGGTCAAGTATCTCAGTCACAGTGACATATCCTTGTAAATTCATATCTGGAGTGTAGTTTCTTTAATCAGTACCTTAGTGTCATGAAACTTCGCACATGCATATATCTTGACCCAAAGGTTTGCCAAAAAGTAAAAGTAGGTCACTAGGTCAAATATCTGGGTCACTGGTGTATCCTGGTAAAATTGTGGCCAGACTTTCATTCCTTTCCTCATTAAGCTAGTTTCTTGGAACTTCATACACACGTCTTGACCCAAAAGGGTGTTATGGAACAAAAGTAGGTCACTAAGTCAAGTATCTGGCTCATGGTGAAGCCTTTATGTAAAAAGTTTTGCAATACAGTCGTTTGTGTCCGGGTTATAATTCGCTTGTTCTTCAACTCGGATTAATGAATTTCTACACACAGGTCCGTTTGGACATAAGGGTGTGTCATGCAACAAAAGTAGGTCACTAGGTCAAATATCTGGATCACAGTGTTATATCAGGGTAAAATCATGTCCAGACTCCATTTTCCTGTGCTCATTAAGGTAGTTAGTCTTGTGAAACCCCATACACACACATATCTTGACCTAAAGGTTTGTCACGTATGCTCCCCTCCTACCGGAGGAGGAGCATATAGTAATTGCTTTTACTGTCTGTGCATGCATCTGTGTGTCTGTGTGTCCATCCTACCATCTGCTATATGTGTCCGGGCCATGATTTGCTTGTTCTTTAACTTAGATTAACGAAACTTGACACACAGGTGCAGCTGGACATAAGGGTGCGTCATGTACCAAAAGTAGTTACTAGGTCAATATCTGGCTCATTGTGACATATCCTTGTTTGAAATGAGACCTGCTTTTACCAAGGTTATCAATGGGGCGTGGGGGGGGGGGGGGGCATGGATCCAGCAATCTTTGCAATGTTCCAGCATTTCAAGGCCCTCCAGGGTTTGGAAAAAAAAGTCTTGAGTGAAGTTTTAAAGCATGATGGCAAGTTTTGAATGGAAATTAAAGATAGCCAAAGGGCATTTGCTATAGTTATGTCCTCGCTGTGCTTAGACATAACTTTACTTGAACACATCCTCAGCTTTCTCTGAGGACCAGTAAGACACCCAAAATCTTTAGATGCTCCGGGTTTTTAAGTTTTCCACTTCCCCTGAGGAAGGCTCCTCTTGAGCTGAAACATGTCAGGAGGAGGCTCCAATATTAAGTTCATTTGGTTCTGCCTTTTGTGTTCTTTTACTTATTAGTTGTTAGTACTTCTTACAAGCTACATATCTTTTCTATCAGTTGACAAATTTCAAGTTCTTGACTTAAGTGGAAATATGATCCCCCCCTCCCGCAAAAAAAATATATAAAATATATAAAAAAAACCCCAACACATCACACACACAAGCATGAGAGCATCTGAAGATCCACATGTGATGTTTTCAGTTGCCCGGGAACAGAGCCAGCCACCTGTCAGTCAGGCTTGGCTGTCCAGTGTGTAGCTGCAGGTTGTACCACTCCCAAATGGTGGTCATGAGGTGAAACCAGGCACGCAGAAATTAAGCTTGTAATGTATATGAATAATATGCAAACATGTATGCATGCATGCATATCGCAGCCTAAGTGGTTTATGATAATCTTACTTGTCTTGTGTTCAGACGAAGGGAGACATTAATGTTTGGGTCCAGCTAGGGTCATATTGGTCAATCTCGCATCAAAGATGATGCCTTGGTGTATTGTCACATGATTTTATGCATCGAAACTGTGTTGTCAACACAACTGTTTGATGGGTCACCGAAGAACTGTATCCATGCATCAAAGGCTATTGTAATTGTTATTATACTGTAATCTGCCAGCAATTGATTGACAGCCTCATCAAATGTTCAGGAAGGTTGTTTACGCTACACAGAACAAATGTCCGCTCAACTTGAGTGACCAGTATTGTTTTAGAGGCAAATGACTGATGTCAATTGCCTTTCAAGTCCATTTCCAGAAAGAAGACTGGGATGGGAACTGGACCTGGCCATGGAACGTTATTCCAGGAAGATGACAAAATTAGATTTCCAATGCCATGGTTTGTTACACAGACAACAGAATATATATTCTGTTTATTAATGGAATGCACCTTTTCCAGTGGAAATAACATTATTTCCCTTGGATGTGGATCGCACAATTGTGTAGGTGAACTTGCCCATACATATTCACAATAAATCATGATTTACACAGGCCATAACACATGCAATGATGGACAACATCCAGTAAGAACTCCATCTTATTAAAGTCAAAGGCAAACCTACATACACTGCCCATGGTCACAAGCCTTTCTACTCTGGCCATGTGACGTCACACCTGGCTAGACTCACATGTGCTCTGGTCTATGGTTCTACGTACGGAGCAGACAGTTATTGACTCAAATTTTAATTAAGCATCGTAACCCTACATAACTAATGTTATTAGCACCACCGATGTTTACCCACGGCAAATCAAGAATGGACGGCATCCATTAAGGTAGCGAGATATAAATGTGGTGCAAATCAGCATGGACAACTTGATGGCCCTGTAACTTTTAAGCTGTTCACATGAACATAGTAAAAGTATACATTTTTGGATTAACCTAGCTCTGAACTATATGTCGGGAAAAAATCGGGACAATACTGATTGTTATTGTTCAATAAACAAACCATGAAGAAGAGCATGTCATTTATCTCAGACCCCAGCGCCACTGGCTAATAATTTTTAATATATACAACAAACTTTTGATTCTATTGGCAAGATATATCAAAATTCAAAAGTGTCCTTTAATTTGGCTGTATATATTTTATTGGCATAAGTGTAGGCATTCAAACACAGGGGCACCACTTAATCAGCTGAATGCATTGTGCATTAACATTAATTTCTATACAAGATTAAAAACCAACTGGTAGGTGCAGAGAAAAATAAAAGGAAACTTTTAAACTCCACACAATTACCTTTCCATCCCCGTTTATTTGAAGGAAATCGGCCGGCAAGTTTTTGCCAAATAAAATTAGCGAGTTTGAGTAGACCTCCTTTCATCTTTGTTCAGAAACTGCAATCAAAGGTTCACTCGTCATCTTTTAACCAGGTCTGAGAACAATAACTCACGCAATTTTACTCAAACACTCATGGATTTTTGCATAATAAGAGTTCAGAGTAAGTTTGAACAAACATGATAACTGTCACTCATGTTGGTAACTTCTTAAGAGCTTAATCGCGTTGTTTATTTGCTATTTGCCATTAGTTCACAGAACATGGTTTCCCTGTCAAACATGCCGCTTTGCTACGCCTCATTTTGATTGGCCAATCGCAGTGACGCGAGGTGCCAATCATCGTGATGTGGCCTCTGCTTGACGACTGCATGCAACATTTCAATAGCATTGATATCCCAGATTGGTTCCCATAGTTTTGAAGGCTTTGTGATAAAAGTCACAACTTATCTTCAAAGCATGGCAAGTGTTTTATATGATTGTACATTCTGTGAGCATTATGACAGTTGAGTATTGGATGCAAAGGAAAGTACAAGTACAAGACAAATGGGCAGTCACAATGGGGAGAAAAAAATATTTTAAAAAATGTCCGATGGACCCAGCAAAAAGGCAAAGGCTAAGCTCAGAGTACAACCAAGGGCGTTGGGGCAATAACAAGGGACCAATAGAGTTATTCAGTAATTGAAAGTAATTTCTAGACAACTGAGCTGTAGGAATGTATGCTTAGGCTCTGTGTAAGTATACTGTTCAACATGGTAACATTTCATTAGGTAGGCTCCTACTACATATGCATATAGTACTTTCAAAGGATCAAATAAAATGGGATATCACCGATTTTTCCTTCCCAACTTTAGGCATTTTGAGACTGATTGTGCTAGTTTAGTGGTACAACTCCTGATGAACGTACTAAGATAAGACAATCAATGCAATGACCAAGTCGCAAGTGCAGGTTCTGAGCTCGCAAGAACTTCAGATACAATTTAAACAAAGGCTTTAATTTTTCTGTTGAATTTAAATGTAAAGAGAACTTGTGGGGGAATTGTTAAATCTGACTAGAACTATTGGTTTCTTTGGGTGAGAAAACAATCGCTGCCACATCGATAATGAAAGACAGTGCTGAAACAGCAATTCCTTTGAAGTCGGATTAGGACATGTATGGAAGTTGTACTGTTCAATAATTCACAAAACCCTGGTTTTTTTGTACAAACGCAGGGTTTTGTATTGATAAAAAACCCAAGGTTTTGTACCAAAACCCAGAGTTTTTAAACAAAACCTACGGTATTGTTTGTAAAACCGTGAATTTTATAACAAAACCCCGAGTTTTGCACACTACCCTGGGTTTTGTAAACTACCCAGGATAACAAAACAGATATCATAATTGTTTAATTTTGTTCAATAATATGCACAAAACCCTGGGTTTTATTACAAAACCCAGGGTTTTGTAGACCAAACCCTGGGTTTTGTTTGCAAAACCCAGGGATTTGTACACAAAACTCTGGGTTTTGCTTTGTTATCCAATCTTTTCACAAAACTCATGGTTTCGTTTCAAAACCCTGAGTTTTGTCATGATAACCCTGGGTTTTGCAGTTGTTTTGTTCAATTATTTGCAAAACCTAGGGTTTTGTGACGTCAGAAATCCCACGGTTTTGAATAATTCGCAAAACCCTGGGATTTGTGACATCACAAAATCCACGGTTTTGTATTTTACCACAAAATTGGTCATATGGATACACCAACCACTCACAACATGGCTTGCTTGCTGAACTTGCTGTAAACCAATATCATGTTAAGATGGCGGATCTCAGAAAACTTCCATCCATTCGCGACTTAAATGTTGTTTATTTTATCACTGTGTGCACTTCATGAGCTTATGTTTTAGGTACTACAAGAGAAAACATGCAAGATGTATATCGTATATATGTGTTGTTAAGAAATTTAATAGATTAAGACTGATTTTTCTGTTTCTGCGACTGTGTGACCTGGGCTGGAGTTTTAGCAGCATAAGCCCTCTGATCTGCCGCGTAGTTAGAATCTACCATACGTTGTGCCGCTGCCTGCAGTGATTATGCGACCGTTGATTACAAAATGACTGCCACATCCCATCGTGGTGATAATTATCTCAACACGACCAAGTCTTAAATTTTCACATGGTATTCTTTAACTCCGCCTTCATTCCCACCATTCAGAATTTTGCATCTATTTCTGTGGCAGCTCTGCTGAAAGATACTAAAGCTCTTCCCGAGGAGCTCTGCAACAGGAAGGGTGAAAACCCTGTCTGTAACAGCATGTCCCTGTGCCAGCCACTACTCCCATACAAACTACAAATTCTTAGTACTGAGTTGACATTGTGTACAAGTTTTTTGTTGACGAGCACAGCAAATCATGCAAGAGTGCCTGGCACCTTTTCAAGAACTGACGAATTGTTCAGTGTACATGCACATTCACCGATGGATATATAAACCCAACAAACCAAAAGCCAGTTAGACATCTTCAAATGTCACAGTATTGTTTTTTTGCCAGAACCGACTTCAACATTGAGAAATTTCAAAGTCCGAAATTTCTACTCAATTAAATTAATTAATTAAAAATAAAAGGATTTGGTTTGAATCCACCCACCCACCTTTTGATGCGCAGTCTAACACACTAAGCGTGTGGCCATGTTTGCTTACTGTGATGCAGTTAGGTTTCTGTTTCATATGCGATAGTGGTCAGACTATACGGTTTTGTTTACTCCTTCACATCGAGGTCACACCAGTCAAGGCCAAGATGACCACAACCAATGTCTGTTGAATATTTCAGACAATAATGGTTGAAAAATCGGACCGAAAATGCTGTTTAGATCATCAAAATTTCCAGGGCTCCATATATATATATATATATATGTGATAAATTAATTATTTGCAATGGATTGAATGTTTTACGCAAATTAAAGAGCTCGAGGCTGTGCATTCAATAGTCCACGCAGCTCTCCGTGCCGGCGTGTGGATTATTTTGAACACTGAATGCACAACCTCTCGTTCTTTATCTAATACATAACTTATACACTGTATTCTCGTGTCGCAAAGAGGTAGACTATGCATGTGGTAACCAATGATGATATTATTGATCACAAAAACTGAACCACTTGTAGTTTGATACTATTTTTAAGTTGAGTAGCCTAACAAGGCCTACCAAGTAACAGCTGTCATGATTGGTTGGTTATAAAACCCTGGGATTCGTGATGTCATAAAACCCAGAGATTTGCAATCTCACAAAACCTGTGGTTTCGTTCTGTTATTTCAAAGTGTTGCAAAACCCACGGTTTTCTGGCAAAACTGAGGGTTTTGTGATCAAAACTCAGAGTTTTGCTCTTAAACTGTGGGTTTTGGGCTCAAACCCATGGTTTCATACCTAAACCCTGGGTTTTGTTCATGAAACCCACAGTTTTGTGATAAAACCTATGGTTTTGTTAGTAAAACTCAGGGTTTTGAAAAGCAAAACCCACGGTTTTGTGAACAAAACTCAGAGTTTTGTGAATTATTGAGCAGTACAACTTTCATAGATGTGCAGTCATGTCATGATCTTGGCTCACTCTACGGCCTGTCTTCAACACTTTTTCTTGGGAATAAATGTGAAAAACTCAAGATAGCATAAAGAAAACAACAAAGTACATGTAACAAGAGCCACCTAATGTATAAATATATGACCATATGGTTTTGGAACCACAGGGCGAATGCGTCAACAGCAGCAGATAGAGCGGACACAGCGGTTGCCATTTTTAAACGAGCTGTTGCCATGGCCGATCATGTGACCACTTTCTCAAGCCCATCCCCTTCACACCAACAATAAACATGGTTGGTGTGACTGTCAACGCTCAGCAAGAAACTCTGCTAAATACCCCATTTTCTTAGTTTTGCAATTTCGGCAGAAATGTGATTTTTACATTACACATACATAAGATATTCATCCATACAAAGATCAAAAAAAAATTTTTGGCTAAAATTCAGTTTCTGATGAAGCTGGTGAAGGGCAAAGCTGGTCAGACTGTCACTATTTTACAGCAGAAATCAAACCGACGTATTTGCCTTCATGGTACTCGCCTGGTTCTTTATTTAGGTGACTTGTACGTGGCATGGATGAACTATGTTTCATATTTGACCCACAAAACCATGCATTTATTTATTGTACAGATATTTAGATTTGTTAGGAACAAGTTGCATGTCAGTATAATTTTCAAGGATTTTATAAGCAGCTTTACGAGAGGGTATCAGATAACACATTTTGTCAGCATTTCTTACAAAAATAATCGATGAATGAGTGCATTACATATGCAAACTTAAAATATAGACCCATATGCAGGGACCTTATTCTCTATTTACAAATAAAATACATAATTACAGAATAATTGCACTCTTTGATCATTTTAAACATTAACAATTTAAATTCATTTTGTGAGCTACAAAAGTCTCAGAAGGAGATATCTGATGAAAAAACAAATAATACAGTTCCTGCATAACATATATTTATCTTTCAAAAGACAATTATTTGAAAAAAAAAAAGATCAATTAGCTTTTAATTGACACTGTCTACAAAATTGATTGATATTAAAGCAGAAATTTTCATTTAGAGAAATTGGCTTTGAAAGATTTGAGGCCCTTTTTTCTCACATTGTTGGCCGTATGATGACAATACTGCTGTCCAACCTTGGTCAGTTTTAGTTGCAATACTTCGAAGACATTTCAGTCAACCACTTTGATGTATACTTTTCAACATACAATGATGTTCTTAAAAAGCAGTTATTTACCGGAATGCCATCAAAGGCAGCCACACTTGCAAGCTTGTCACTGCATGTGGTCTCCCACGCAACAGAAACAGCTTCAAAGGGGACTCAAAAGCCAACTAGAAAATTTGATTTGCTTGTTAGCAAATCAGTCTGGGTGCCTTGAGAAACTGCAATGCAATGTATGCAGCTGTGACATAAGCTCCAAATGTGTGATGGCATGTTAACAGTATGGCAAAGTTGATGAAAAGTGTTGCAGAATGATATAGGTAGACATGTCTAGCTTTGACCTTTCAAGGTCACTCTAGATCAAAAAAGAAAATGCCAGATGAAAGCTTATATGTCATTTCCTACTCATGTTCAATAGTAGCTGGCCCCAAAGTGCACTGTTTTCCATACACAGAGATTCTAATTCTGTGTGGCCTTGCTTTGACCTTTCAAGGTCACTCAATGTAAAAAAAGACAGCACCACATGCAAGCCTATATCATTTCCTATTCATGTTTAATAGTAACTATGGCCCTAAAGTGCACCGTTTTCGATGTACAAAGATTTTCATGGTGTGGGACCTTGATTTGACCTGTCAAGGTCACTCAAGGTCAAAAAGGACAGCACCAGGTAAAAGCCCATATGCTATTTCCCATTCATGTTTAATAGTAACTGTGGCCCAAAAATGCACCGTTTTCGAGATACAAGCTTATATCACTTATACATGCTCTCACTCATAGCCAGAAAATATGACAGATTTAAATTGCCCAGTGCCTCAAATTTGCATAATGTTTGTAGTAACAGGCTCAACAATATGTCTTTGTGATAGGCCATCATAAGAAACATATATTTGCCATTTTAAAACGTGTCACTGTCTATAATAGTTTTGAAGATATTCACGATATAAGTTTTGGGTAGTTACCTAATTTGCATAAATATAAATGTTAGAACTTCAGCTCATGCTTCATTGGATGCACCTATTGGGCAGTCCTATGTATTGAAGTTGGAATGGCATATCTCTCTATAATAGTGCTGAAGATATTCAAGACTGAAATTTCGTTAATAGTTTTGAAAATATTCAAGATTGAAATTCTGTGTATTCACCTAATTTGCATAAATTTAAATGTTACAACTTTGGCTCATGGTTCACTGGATGTGCCTATAGCACAAACCTATGTATTGAAGTTGGAATGGCATCTCTAACTATAATAATTTTGAAGATTTTCAAGATTTGAATTTTGTATATTCACCTAATTTGCATAAATTCAAATACTACAATTTTGGTTCATGGTTCATTGGATGCGCCTATAGCAGAAACCTATATGCGGAAGTTAAAATCGCATCTCTATCTGTAATATTTTTGGAGATATTAAAGATTTCAATTTAAGGTAATCATCTAATTTGCATAAATTCAAATCTTACAAGGTTGGTTCATGGTTCATTGGATGCACCTCTATCACAAACCTATATATTGAATTTGGAATGGCATCTCTAACCATTACAGTTTTGAAGATATTCAAGATTTAAATTTTCAAAGTGCCTTAGTTAGCATAATTTAAAATTTTACAACTTTTGTTTACTGTCCATTCGATTGGCAGATGTCACAAACCTATTTGCTGAACTTTGAATTTTGTATCTATCTATAATAGTTTTGAAGATATGGGGCTTTAAAATTTTAATTGCCCCTGATTAGCATAATTTTGAACATCATGACTATTCCAAATCAGACAGACAACTTCCCTACTAGGTGTATTACTATGCCAAGTTGAAACAGTGTAGCTTGCATGGTGTCAGAGAAAAGCTGCGGACAAATTTGGCAGAGAGAAGAGAGAGAGAGAGAGAGAGAGAGAGAGAGAGAGAGAGAGAGAGAGAGAGAGAGAGAGAGAGAGAGAGAGAGAGAGAGAGAGAGAGAGAGAGAGAGAGAGAGAGAGAGAGAGAGAGAGAGAGAGAGAGAGAGAGAGAGAGAGAGAGAACTTTTGCAAAAACAATATGTCTGGGTTGGCACCAAGACATAATTAGCTTCATGACCCGAAGATGTGATCACATTGACCCTAGCAACATTGTTTGCAAATGGCACCGCTTGAACAAGATGGGCTTGCAGTTTCACAGCTTGCTTCACTGAGAAGAGTGCTCGACAGACAGTAGTTGCTCACTCATTTCCCCTCATATTAGATCAAAGAGCAACATGCATGTCTTCAATTTATTAGTGGCATGGATGGGGCTCTGGCCATTCAGTGTCTTGGAATGCTTGTGATCATACCGATGAAAAGTGGGAAATCAATATATGCCAGGATAGGAAAGAAAATAATAATAATGCAGGAACTGTCATGAAAATAAGCCAATTACCCAAATGCTAATGTTTCTTGAACTTGACCAAAGAAATGTGTTACTTTAAAGGGCCAAAATATTTCAAAATGAATTCAAGGGCCATACCAGAGTCTTAGTTGACTATACCTAATTTCCAATTTGGACTACACATTTTTGAAGGCTAGATCTCTCCCTGCTAAAGAAAGCCACTAACACAAATATATAGTCATTTGAAGTAAGAAATGTACTTTCATAGGTTGGGGCCAGTGCATGCTGGTTTCACAGTGCTAGATCTAAAAATGTCTAGGTCCCCTGGGTCAGTGGGTCCAAAAGCAACCTGTCATCCCCTGAGGAAATACATCCTAATCTGCTGTTCATGCGGGTATATTGTGAAGTAAAGGCAGATTTATGATATTTACATCACGGAGCTTTATTTAAGTGCATTAAATAAGTTTGAAGACTAAAATTGGTTTAGTATGTATACAGATTTGATCATGGTTCACATTTGCAAATTGTTCAGTAGAATATATTATCAAAACATAAATGTTCAGGTTCAAAGTTGAATAAGAAATGTTTGTGTTTATTACTTTTATTTGATTGTGCACTTGAATGTATAAACTTATTTCCAGTTATATTTACAGAATATCTGTCATGTTTTCAGTTCAAAAAAAATTTGTGTTAGACAAGTGTGCTTTTTTCACATGATATCCTTGTTTCCAGTTTTATTCACAGAATATCTGTCATGTTTTCAGATCAAAAGTTATTAGAAGATGTGCTAGACGAATGTGCTTTTTTCGCCCAATACCCAGAGGTAAGTTTGCTTTAGCTGGCTTTCTTCACAGCATGCCCTGTAAACATGCAAAAAGTTTTAATTGCCTGAACATTGCGTACTGTTTTGTTAATACCTGTAGGCTGCTTACATGTGTTGTATAAATGCAAATTGATGATTTGACAACAACCCATGTGATTTCCTAGGAACTAGTGGCTGTCCAAATACAAAGTCTCTGTATGTTTACACACTCAAAGATATCACAATTTATGTTGTGGCACTTGCGTCTTTTTATTTCCCATCTATGGTGAACCTCTAAATAAAAGTCAATAACATCAGCATTAAATTTTGTAAGGAGCTGTTGACATTATTTGTAAGGGTTGCCCACAAGATACCAGGACACCAGGGGTAAACCCAGCAACTGTGCTATGTGAAAATAAAGGTAGGTGTGGCATCTTAATCTTTCCCAGGCAGAAGGTATGGGACAATAAGTATAACAGTATTTTTCGTGACAGTGTACTTTGGATGCATGTTGCTCTCATTGTCAGATATTGACTGAGCACTCAAATATCATCCCAGCGTGCAAAAAATTGTCAGAGAGTTTTGTGGACTAAGTAGTATTGTAGGCAACAGTTTAGAATTGAGAATGCTTGACGAGGAATGAAAGGATTAACTCATTCTGTACCAGTCCATGATTTTCCTGTATATTTTCCTAGATTTAAGATGACAATTGCGTATTTTTGTTCTTCATGAAAAGAGCTTTCTTTCAAGTACCAACATGCTTATAATCTTAAGTCAGTGGTTCTGGCATTGCCTGGCAAGTCTTGGTGCAGCTGCCCTCGTGGCAGCTGCAGCATGACTTGCCAGGCAGTGCCAGAACCACTGACCAAGGCCTGTGACCATAGTATGGAATGAGTTAAAGCAGTCCCATATACCTGCACTTTTACCTGTTTGCAGAACCTTTGATTACGTTGTCAGTGCGTTTGACATCAATAGCCCTAAATGTCACCTTTGTGTCATCAAAGCTAGGACACAAGGTGCTGAAATATTGACATTGTTTTGATATAATATGTATGGTGTAGTGTTTTCCAGGAATAATTTATGTGTAACTATGCAGAGGTATATTGACTCGTGTATGCAGTTGTATGATTTGTTCTTTTGAAGCTGTGTTGCATAATTGATAAAGTTTTGGTTGTCATGAAATGAAAGTGAATACGTCCATGTAAACGATTTTCTCAAGAGGCACAGTCCGAAAATTTCCAATTTTTATGTTTAATGGTTCCACTTTAGAAGAAGTTTATGATTTCTCCTATGTAGGCATCAAATTTAATTATAATGGTAAGAGTAACAAGGGACAAAAACACCTTGTGGAACAAGCATCCAAAGCCATGTTCTCCCTATGAAAAAGAAGTCCATCACTATGTCTACCAATTGACATGCAGCTAGAGCTCTTTAATAAAATCGTTGTGCCTATACTGCTGCATGGTGCTGAGGTATGGGGCCCAAGTGCCACTGAGGCAATAGAATGCCTGCAACTGAAGTTCTGTAAAATATTGTTAAAGGTCAAATCATCCACGCCCCCATGTATAGTATATGGGGAACTTGGAGTTTTTTCTGTCCACATTCTTGTCAAGAGTAGAATACTCAATTACTGGTACTGAGTCACAAATTGCAATACTGGTAACAAACTTTCTCTCATTATATATAAGCTACTTTACAAGCCGTGTGCAGAAGGCATGTATACAGCCCCCTGGATCCAATATATGAAGTCAAATCTACAAGACCTTGGCATGGCATTTATGTGGTATAATCAGTTAACTTCTCATCGCTCATTAAAATGGTTTACCTGTACAATAGCACAGCATGCAAAGGACCAGTATCTATAAGTGTGGAATAATAAAATACAATAAAATTTAACCTGCATGAACTATAGACTATTCAAAAAGGATTTTGGGTTTGGTAAATACCTACTCCTAATACCAGAGAATCTGAGAATATATTTTACATGTTTCTGATTGTCAAATCACCACTTACCTAAAGAAGGGCAAAGATATGAAAATATACCTAGAGCAGAAAGAATATATGTAATAAGTGTAACCTCAAAAAACTTGGGATGAATTTCATTATATTTTTAATTGCATATATTTCCAAGAAGCATGCAACTCTCTCATTGTAAAGTACTATTGGGAGCACCCCAACATGATCAAGTTGGTCCAAATTATGTGTGTCATCTGAGAGAAAAGCCGTGTTAAAACTCATCAAACTAGTGAAGCTGATCATGCTGGATAGTGGTGGAGTGCCTCAGATAACCTCTGTATCTTCCTGCTCAGCATGGAGTACTGATGTCTACAACCTAGAAATTTACTTTTTATATGACAGCTTAGCATCCCCATTGTTAATTGTTGTACACAACATTGTGTATTTTGACTTGACTTGTACTCATGTACCCCACATGGGTTTTGAATAAAACATTCATTCATTCATTCATTCATTCATTCATTCATTCATTCATTCATTCATTCATTCATTCATTCATTCATTCATTCATTCATTCAGTATAGTAGTGACTGGTATGACCCATTAAATACTCATAATACTTTCCATTTTGAAAAACTAATGCTGCATGAGAACCCCAATTACTTGATTGAATCAACTATATTACCCCTGTTCAAAATTGATATATATGGAGGATGAAAGTGCCGGCCTATACTAAAATTTCCTTTGTGGCTTTGCCTTTTTACTTCAGGTTTATAAATTCAGGTCCACTTAGATAAAACAAGTTATGGACAAAAAAATAAAATGTATTTACATGTTTTTGTGCAATATTTTCTTTGATATTTCTTCTGATAACTGGTGATATTGTCAGGCATTTCAATATTGTAAGTTCTAAAGATATGTCTGTCGAATCGCTTTGTAATATTTCCAAACAAGTATCACAAAGTGTGCAGGAAAATTTGTGAGATGATGCAGTATCACATTCAGGAATATTGTACATGTAAACAGACCTTTTAGAATAAAATCAATTGTTATTCATTGAAATAATCACCTAACATCCAGCACTAATAACAGATAACAGATTAGTGTCTGAAATAATCACCTAACATCCAGCACTAATAACAGATAAATGTATCTGAAATAATCACCTTATATCCAGCACTAATTACAGATAAATGTATCTGAAATAATCACCTAACATCCTGCACTAATGACAGATACATTTGTAAATGTATCTGCAGCAGTCACTGTTTCGGTGTTTACAGAAATCGCTGTGATACTCTGACTGTTTTAGTTCAAGGAAGACCAGAGTGTAGCCACAGTGATGCTATGGGATCTTCAGAACAGGAAGTTTCAGAGAAGGTTTCCCGGTCCAGAAGAAGAGATACTGCCGATATTGTCAGAGATCGAGGATGCGTTGTGGCACTCTCGCACAAAGATGAACGCAGCACTGGCACGCAACAGGATCAAAGCCAATGCCCTCTCTCTGGACCACCTGCTCCCAGAAAAAATACGTATGAAAGATAAAGAGGGGACCAATGAAATCATATATGCATGGGTTAATCAAATAAAAACAAAGTAAGTATGAGTGATATAATTAGAAAAATTTAAAAAGTGCAATAATTTAATTATTTCATTGAAAAAAAAAATCCAGTTAGAGTACACAGGTCTGGTTTTGCACACAGATTTGCTGTTAGAAAAAGAGCAAGTAAGTTTCTTATTTGAGTGGGTGTGGGTTCTTCAACTTGCAGCTTTGATGTACACTGAAGCTACCCACTTTGTCTGTTTAAGAAGGGCCACAAACAGCAGTATGTCTATTGCCCAAGATCGATTGAGATTGAATTAATTTACTTGTCAAAAATGTGACCAAAAAGACTAGATGGCCTCAACCAGCGGTGGCCCC
Organism: Hermodice carunculata; assembly: GCA_964020975.1. Taxonomy (NCBI): domain Eukaryota; kingdom Metazoa; phylum Annelida; class Polychaeta; order Eunicida; family Amphinomidae; genus Hermodice; species Hermodice carunculata. The sequence continues at coordinate 16,899,668 of OZ026619.1, read as the reverse complement.
TTGTGGCAGGGGATGCAAACGAAGCAGAAGCATTGTTTTAGCTGAGCTTAGGAATGTCACAGTCCTCTTATTTTAGCTGAGCTCATGTCATTCAACAGAGCTTTTCTCTATTGCCCATATTCATGGTCTGTCCCTCCAATTTTCAACCAAACGACTGGGTGATATATTAACAGGTGGCACTGAAGCCACTCCCTCTAGCCTTTCCTGTCAGCAAGTCATAATTTATTCCATCATTTTGATATTGACTCAGAGTCAGTATTATATAGTTCATTTGTAATGATGTTTTGTATGGTGACACCTATCAAGAATTGATATTTTAGACCTCTCAGGTCTCCACCCCACCCCCAACCCAGTCGCCTGGTTAGTATATAGCTTGGGCACCAACTCTGTTCAAGTGGTCAGACTTTCTCAGGTATCAGAAGTTGTTTGTTCGTGGTTTTTTCTTTTTTAAATCTTTAAAAAAAAATTCTCTGAAGCCACGCGGCCAAGGGCTTCAAAACTGTATGGGAACTCACCTAGACATCCATATAGGGCCCTTAACCTTGTCCCACTTAAACCTGTGTGGTGATCAAATGTCTGTTGCAGTGTTTTTTACTAATTTCAAAAGTTTAATGAAACAACCACAATTTGAATGAGCATTTTACATGTAGATGATATCTTTCTAGATGACATGCCCAAGGTCAACAGCTTTCCTTGGCATGGTTAGGATGCTCAGTACCAAACCCATGCTGGGGAAAGCTGTTGGTTCAGTCGATTCAATGAGGACGGTTTGCATCAAATATGGTTGCGATATATCTTGGGTGGGTCTGTTGAAGGTTTTCAGTAGGTCATGCTTCATTGATTTTTATATATATTGAAAAAAAAAGTTCATTTTTTGCATGCAAGGTCAACCGTGTACAGGACGGGCACAGTCCTTTTGTTTGAGGTGCTGTACCTGTGTGAAAGGTACTTTCAACTGGCAGATCAAAGGAATGCCGGAGTTATCTGTGTGCATAATCTAAGATCACTTTGGACTTGGTCGAAGGTCTTCTAGCTGTCAAAGTTCAAAGATTGAACACACAAGGTGATGTTCAGTTATATTAAGGGTATCTGTGCCCAATACTTTATTTCGAAAACAAAAGTACACACATAAAAGCTGTAACTTTCAAATGCATATCTACATTGATGGTGCTATATGAGCCTCTGACACCATCTCAAAAGTATGACTACTAATTATAGCGAAAGGAGAAAAAAATACAAACTTGCTGAAGCTTTACATTGGCATTGTAGGTAGAGAAACGGGAACCAGAAGAATTTGCAAAAAGTATGTGTTGTGAGAGCCCACTCCCACCCCAACCTCCACCCCACCGCACCTCCAGTAAGCAAGAACTTGTCCAAACATATCTTGATAGTAGCACTGTGCAACATGAGCTTAACAGCTATGGTATGAAACAACATCTGATTTCAGGTAGCACAGACAAAAGTCAAAAGGTTCACATAACTTTAATAAAAAATAAAGTACCTAGTCTGTATTAATGGTGCTTAATGTGAAAAAAGGATAAAAAATTCCATAACTTTATGGGAGGCTTTTAAAGGGTCACATGCTAGAAAAGGATCATTGGGCAAGTTCCAGGAGTACAGGGCATAAAGCTGCCTTTTGTATAAAATGATAGAATTGCCAAATAATGCAGTTCTGCTGTCTGTCACAAGGTGGCAGGTTCTGCCTATTGACACATCACATCTGCTTTCAAAAAAATAAAGATGTTGTGTTTAGTTTGGTAAGCTTAGAGCTAGGTGGAAACCCGTCAAAAATAACCTCTTGTCTTTCGTCGAAACAGTTGACATGGAATTCACCTTGCTAAAACTATGCATGTAAGACAATATGCTGAGAAGTATAGATATATACAGTGTTGCCAACTTGCCAAACTTAAAATCCCGAAGATGGAAAATAAAATTCCAGGAGATTGGTAAATTAATATGAAATATAGAAGGAAAATATTGATGAAATTCAGGGAGGTTGCTAAAAATTGTCATAAATTGACAATTTTTCAAGAATTTTCAACACAAAATTTTGGGAGCCTCACTGGTAATCAGGGAGGGTTGGCAACACTGAACATAACAGTCACCTTGCCCCAGTTGTCTTGTGACTATGTGGAAGCCTTTGATATTAAAGGTACCTTTATGAGCTTGTGATCTTTTCCAGTAACTTTTTTTACTTGAGTAAGAAATTATAGGGGCCAGTTATATGTATGGCTTTTGTGCAATGTAAATGATGGAATGGAATCCATGAACCTCAGCTTTAAAAGGTAACTTATGACAGGAATGTCCTTGAATATGGTGGGAATGATTCTCTAATTTTGTTTGTCATATTTTATAATAAAAATGACTTTTGTATCTATTTTGTGGATAGTATGTCAACGGTAACAGACCAGTTGAAAGATGAGGGCTTCACAGAAGTGAGCATGATAGCTGAACTTAAGGGACCCACATTCTACATGGATGTTCACTGTTCAGATCTGCTGGCCTTTCCTGCCAACCAGAGGGACTTTCTCACAGCTCACATGCTTGTGGAAGAGGGCCATGTTGTACTACAGGTAAGGACTTTCTCACAGCTCACATGCTTGTGGAAGAGGGCCATGTTGTACTACAGGTAAGGACTTTCTCACAGCTCACATGCTTGTGGAAGAGGGCCATGTTGTACTACAGGTAAGGACTTTCTCACAGCTCACATGCTTGTGGAAGAGGGCCATGTTGTACTACAGGTAGGGACTTTCTCACAGCTCACATGCTTGTGGAAGAGGGCCATGTTGTACTACAGGTAGGGACTTTCTCACAGCTCACATGCTTGTGGAAGAGGGCCATGTTGTACTACAGGTAAGGACTTTCTCACAGCTCACATGCTTGTGGAAGAGGGCCATGTTGTACTACAGGTAAGGACTTTCTCACAGCTCACATGCTTGTGGAAGAGGGCCATGTTGTACTACAGGTAGGGACTTTCTCACAGCTCACATGCTTGTGGAAGAGGGCCATGTTGTACTACAGGTAGGGACTTTCTCACAGCTCACATGCTTGTGGAAGAGGGCCATGTTGTACTACAGGTAAGGACTTTCTCACAGCTCACATGCTTGTGGAAGAGGGCCATGTTGTACTACAGGTAAGGACTTTCTCACAGCTCACATGCTTGTGGAAGAGGGCCATGTTGTACTACAGGTAAGGACTTTCTCACAGCTCGTATGATACTGAAGGAGGGTCACTCAGTTAGAGAGGTTGAGACTTTCTCACAGCTTCCATACTTCTGCAGGGAGGTCTCCTATTCCTACAAACTGGGTCGAGACTTTCTCAAAGCTCAAATGTTTGAGGAGGAGGATCACCTGGTCACACAGGGAGGGACTTCTCTATAATGTGACGGCCATCTGGTTATATAGGATCTGTGATGGGTGGTCATCGGGTAAGTCAGATTGACTGTGATGTGGTGTGTTTCTTTAATTTGTCTAGATTATGTTGGTGTCTATGCGGCTTGAAATGCTGTCCAAATTGTGAAATAAGAAAACACATACACACTTAAGACAATATTTAGAAAACTACTTGTTAAGATACTTTGAATGCGCTTGTGCTCAGACAGATTTATCTATCAACAAATATCGATCATTGATTATTACAAAAAATTTAAAATCAGAAAACATGGTCAGACCTTTGTTACTTTAACAAGGACATTATTTGATATGGCTGTTTTGGTTTCAATAAGACGTAGTGGACAGCTTCCCTTGGCATGAGTTGGGTGCAGATATAGCAAAGCCATGCCTTTGAGCCCTAACTGTTCATGTCAGTTTTGCTTGATACCTGTCCTATTCTGTACATGCATGCAAAGTCTATGGAGCACATTTCTTTTGTTTCCAGGACAAGTCCAGTTGTTTGGGTGCACAGTCAGTGGCAGCACTGGTGAATGGAGGGGAAGATGTCTTGCACATCAATGTGGGGTCAGGGCTCACCACTGCCCACTTAGCTAGTCTCATTTATCAATCCGACAGCCAAATATTTGCTGTTGGCATCAAGTCTGAGCATCACCTGGAGGAAGTACAAGCCAGGCTGGAGAAGTATGGAGCTCACAAATGTATCCGCCTTCAGGTTCAACTGCATAACTTGAAAAAAAATGAATTTTTCAGACATTGAAAAATTAAAAAACTGGAGTTCTTAAAATGTTAATTTTTTTTTATGCCACTGTTTTCAATCTGAAATCATCTATTATAATGGTCTTGGCTAGTTTTTGCTCATTTTGTGTTGCAAACTGAAAAAGACCAGCAGGATAATGAATTTTAAAATTAAAAAAAAAAAAAAATGGAAAGAGAGGAGAACATTATTTGGACTGTGACTGTGGTTGACTTGTCAGAGTGGTACAGTCAGTAAAACCTGTAATGACTGTCGTGTCATTGCATACAATTACCAGTGGTAAAGGCCTTGGTAAGAGGTCATTGTCTGGCTTGGTAAGTCATGCAGCAGCTGCATTATGGCATTCCTGGCAATGCACATACCACTTAACATTAGACAATGCATGTACATGTTGGTACTTGAATCTTCACCCTTAAAGCGCTGATTTAAGACTGAGTCAACAACTTTCCTCGGGACACTTTGCGCGCATGTGCAAAGTGTCCCGAGGAAAGTTGTTGACTAAGACTACATTTTGCTTTATACTGGGCTCTTCATGAGGAATTCGAATCTTTAAACCATTATATGTTTAAGGATAATGAGAAAACAACTATAGCCGTGATTGGCACTTTACGGGTAATGAAGAATCTGAATATTCAATCTGTGTGTTAGATTTGAGTAAATATATGGGAATTCTGGATCATTTTGAAATCAATTAAAATTAGACTTAAAGTGGCCCTCAAACAGTAGCTGTCTTTCACCACGCCTTCACACTACTCACTGTATCTTGATAATGTACAAATATATGTATATGTTATGTTAAGATGAGTTTTTGTTGTCAAGTTTAAAATAATGAAAGTGAAATATGCCAATTACTACTATAACCCTTTCCCCCTCAAACTGGCCAAAACCGGCTGGTGGTCAAATGTTGTCTGCTTTAGTGTTTTCAACTGATTTCAACAGGAATGAAAAACAATTTGACTAAGAATTGAAGATGAGACCTGTCAAGACAACATGACCCAGGTCAACAGCTTTCCTCGGCATGGGTTGGGCACTTTGCCGAGGAAAGCTGTTGACTCAGTCTTAATTCAAGGGGGAAAGGGTTAAAAAGAGACTTTGCAAATTGTGGCGACTTGGATGTCAGTAGTTGTGAGCCTTAACACTGACAGATGTCAAGGTGATGCAGGAGGCGTTCCTGGACATCCCCCTCGATGATGTGAGGATGAAGCACATCAAGACTGTGCTAGTTTCTGCCGAGTGCAGCAAGACTGGCATCACTAACCCAGTAGACTTCATCGTCAATGAAGGAGAAGGTCAGTGTCCCAACATATCCATTACCAAATGATGTTGAAATCTTTCATAAGTACTTTTCTTCTCTTCAAACTGCATCTAGAGTGCAAATTGGTTTCGTTCATGCATATATCAAGCAAGGGGAAAAAGATTGCTTAACTCCAATCACAAAGTGTCTGTGTGAAAGTATTTAGAAAAGTTATAATTGGTTCAGGATACATGTATACAGATCTGTTTCTATTCAGAAGTTTGCAATACAAATAATCGGTTCAGTGTACATGTATACAGATTTGTTTATTCAGAAACTTTGCAATGCAAATCAACTTGACAATGCAGTAAATATACAAATGTACTTACATTGACATATTTATTTAAGGTGTCAACTCATCAACCAAGTTTATCACTGAAGTAAGAATATTATTAGTTACCCCATGTGTAAAACAAGGACATGGAAATCTACCTGTGTCATGACAGCTATACCACATGAAGACTTTGCCTTCATGTGGTATGGCTGTCACAGCACAGCTAAATTTTTGTATGGGGTTATGGTTTTATCCTGCGATTCTTCTATTCAGATGATGTGATGATTTTTTCCTATGATTCTTCCATTCAGATGGGGTGATGATTTTATCTTGTGATTCTTCCATTAAGATGGGGTAATTATGGGTGATGATTTTATCAGATGATTCTTCTATTCAGATGGGGCGATGATTTTATCTTGTGATTCTTCTATTCAGATGAGGTGATGATTTTATCTTGTGATTCTTCTATTCAGATGGGGCGATCATTTTATCTTGTGATTCTTCCATTAAGATTGGGTAATTATGGGTGATGATTTTATCAGATGATTCTTCTATTCAGATGGGGCGATGATTTTATCTTGTGATTCTTCTATTCAGATGAGGTGATAAATTAACATGTCTGTTGTACAGTTCTCCTTTACATGTGCATGCATTGAAGTAAAACTCGTGGAGAATGGAGTCTAATTTGGTGATATTGTAATATTCAAGGTCCAGGTCTTCTCCGCATTCAGCTAGAGAGGACTTTAAAACTTTGGCTGCCCTCTTGTTTGTCTTGTCTGTATTTGGTGGTGTAGTTATCCTGCACTTTCGGCAATTTTGTCTCCAAAAATCCACAAAGCACGTTCCAGCTTGGCTGCCATCCGTCATGTTTGTTATTGTCTTGTTGATTGTCTGCTTCAAATCGGGTGTAACCCAAATAAGAGCTATATCACGTCTGGGATATGGGGTCCTCACGTGATGTCATTCATTAACTACAGGATTTTTCTACTTGTTTCTTATCATCAAATCACACATGCTTGTGCTTGACTTGTGCTTGACCGAGGGGGGAGGGGAGTGGAGTGAAATGAAGTGAAGGTGCAAAAACTCTAGGATATCAGGTAAGGTATACCTTGGTAAAAACAGTGAGATGATAGAAAGATTTTTTCATTCATTGCTTTTGTTTTAGATATGGGCATATTGCGGGACTTAGCTGCTGGAGAGGCAGATGACTCTAGACTGGGTGAGATCGTGGCCAAGCAGACAACCCTACTCAAACATGCCATGAGGTGTAAGTATATAGTCTTGTGCAAAGAAACATCCAGCCTGAGTGTGCCTGGCATTGGGAAAAGTCATCATGCCTCTGAGGCTCTTTCGGTTTTTGCTAACATAATGTATTTGGGCTGGCATATATTTCATTTCTTCATCTGCTCACAATGGGAGAAAATTGTTATTCACTGATGTACTGTGTAATACAGTCATCATCTCCCACTCAGCAAAACAATTTACACAGTACATCAGTGAATAACTGGTAGCATCACCTGACAGTATGTTCCAGCTGCTCTATACTAGCAGCTGGGGTATGGCTTGTCATGCAGTGTACAAGACACTGATTTTGAGGCAGGACAAGGTGACACTTGGACAGAAAGCTTTTAATCAAGAAGAATTCAAAATGTGCTGTTTGACATTTGCTCCATGTCAATGCTAGGTTTTAGACTGTCAGAGTCAAAAGCTTTGCTGGACACACTTTGGGTATATGAGGAAATCTGCTGATGTGGACCATTTGTTTTTGTCAGTAACAAGAGGCATGCTAGTACTTAAATGAAAAGTCTCATTATAAGGAATTAGAATTTGGAACAGTCAAGAATTCAGTGACAGATTCAAACTATTAAGGACCAAACTGCAGTGTGTCTCCTCCACCCATAATATATATATATATATATATATATATATATAAAAGCAAAGTTGTATTTGAATGTATGACATAATTTTTGATGAAATTTTTTCATAATGTTTTTACCCTTTTCCTGCACAGTTTTCTTTCTGTTTGTACCTGTAGACGGGCGAGTCCAGGCCATTGTATACTGTACTCATTCAGTGAATGTAGCTGAGAATGACAATGTTGTAACAAGGTCGATAGAGTACATCAACACCATTGCCCCAAAGAAGAATACTCCATTCCGAGTGTCACCTCCAGTGATACCCCTAACTGAGGAGGATATAGACTCTGATCAACAAACCGTCCACGGCAAATTTCTATTTTTTCCACCCTCACCAAGGATGAGTGGATGTTTCATTGCCATTATAGCCAGAGAGGTAGGTTCACTGTTAAGGGAGCTCAGTCAATTTTTGATATGTTGCACCTGAGCTAAATTGCACACACTTACTGTCCATGTCTTTGTTCATAGGAGTGAATATGAAGGATTTTTCTTTTTTTTTTCTTTTACTGTATTCAGTGTACTTGCTTGTAGACAAATTATATTGATTTTATTGCACAATTTTCACAGTAAAAAATATACCAAAGTCAGAACAAATTAATATTTTATTTGTAAAAAGGTAAAAAACAAGATCGATATACAGCAGAAACATAAATGTTAAAAGGTGACATTTTGCTGGTGCAGGCTGATGATCCCAAGGAAGCAGCCAAAGATATCTTAGCCCGGGCAGCAGCCAAGGGTCTACTTGGTGCTGCTACCTCTGACAAACCAGAGAAACCTGAGAAGTCCAAGAGCCATCATGCTGGAGACAAGCCGCCCAAGGATAAATCTGCTAAATTGCGTAAGAGAGCTGCACGATCTCCTCGTCGTATACGCAGCTCCTCTGTCAAAAATGCACCAGGTCGTGTCACTAGTGTGGTCAGTACTCCTGTGCGTACGTTGTCACGGCGCACTGCAGCACGTAGCATGCCACGCATGCCACAGCCTCCTTCTATGTCAGTGTCTGAGCGACATGCTGTCACCTCCGTCCGTACCTCGCCTCACATTGCAGTCACCACCCGATTGTTTCCAGCCCCAGTGATTGACGCAGAGACCGAGTCTCGACGCAGGGCCAGGTTGGTTGCCCCTCATCAGGCTGTCCTACGCCACCCAGCTCCTTTCAGGTGAAGCATCCCTAGCAATGCTGTTGGTCGCTACATTGGGCCCAAAACTTTTTTTATGGATTTGTGCACGATATTACAAACACATTCACTGTAAAAATAAATGAAGAAATGGTTCACTGTGTGATTTTGCTTGGGAGAAAAACCACTTGGTTTTTTAAATACACACTCCTACAGCACTGGTTTGGTCCCTACAGCCTCTTCCTCAATCTGGAATTATTAGCTCTCAAATATACTCTGCTCTGAATATTTACCATGATATTTTAACATTATGAAAAGTTCTAAAAATTTGGTTTGTGTGATAGAAATTATAACTTTTATACTACATAATGCAGAATGAATGCAGTAGTTCTTTTCCATAAATACTGATGATGACAAAACCAGTTTCAAATTGGAAAAAACATAATGTCCTATTAGATTTTTAAGTGGGCAAATTAAATATCAAAGTTGATGTTCTTAAAAGTTGAGCCTTTATACCTGGGTAAACAGTAAGTGCAAATTTTGTAATTTGAAATACAAAGATGTCAAAGTTAGAGCAAATTGTTGTCCTCCTGTGTTGGAAGATCCTGGCCTTTGATTTAACCCTTAAAGTGCCGATTTAAGACTGAGTCAACAGCTTTCCTCGGGGCACTGCACGTAAAATGCCCCAAGGAAAGCTGTTGACTAAGAATACTTTTTGCTTTAGACTAGGCTTGCTGGTATTTGAATGAAAGGTATCTTCAAAAAAAAAAAAAAAAAACTTCATGAGGAACCTGAATCTTTTAACCATTATATGTTTAACGGTAATGAGAAAACGAGTATAGCCATAATGAACACTTTAAGGGTTAACACTTTGAGTGCTAAAAGGTGATGTGGTGGCTCTTAACCACCATAGTATTGGGGTTCAGAGGGCTAAGAGACAAAAGCTGGTGCTGAGGTTGTAGAATTGTATTTGTTCAAAGGTCACATTTAACCTTTTCCCTGCATGAAAAACAAATCCAAGTTACAAACTTTTCTGAGGATGATTTTTCGTACATTTCAAGGACAACAACACTGCAAGGAAGGTTTTAATTTGCATGGAAAAGCATAAAAGTATATCCAATAAATTCATATTGATATGAATGGGGCACATTGCTGAAAAATGCCTTGACCAGGGAAAAGGTTAGGAAAAACAAAGCACAGTTGCACAAAGGCCCGGAAGCTTGCTAGTGATGGTTTAGGTGTGGTGTGTTTATGTGCGGAGGAACTGTCTAGCTAACTTCATAATTTCACAATTGATACACCTGAGTGAGAACTGAAACTCTTCACTTTAAATTATATTGTCTCCGAATTCCTTTTTTTGTCAGTTGTGTATCTTTAGTTCTTGAGTTCTTGAGTGACAGTGTGTGATAATTTTCAGTGCATGGTGTGTTCCTTTATGAGCTATACCTTAGACTTGCGGAAAAGAGGAGAGCAGAAAACATTGTAAAATGAAGTACACGTGCAGATATTTTCATAACTCGGGGGACCAAAAACAAAGGTATTTACAACAGATGGTTTCAGGCACGTGGTGAACTCTTGTCACATAATTTATCTGACTCATTCCATGCAAGCGCCTCCTTTTCCAGAATATTTCCTACTTCAGATTAAATATGAACATTGCATCATATTCTGCACAAAACATATAAAAAGAGTTTGATTCAAATACCAAATATAAGTGACATGCCCAAGTTTAAAGTCATATTTTTGCATTGCCTGGCAAGTCAACCCACAGCTGTCACAAGAACAGCTGCAGCGTGACTGGCCAGGCAATGCAAAAATCACTGACCACATGCAAGTCCTTGTGGTGATCTTCGTTTGGAGTGAGTGAGTTTAAGTAAATAAGGGCAAAATAATGCAGACTGACTTGTGTAGCTCAGTGTTCACAGAAAAGATGAAGAAAATTATGTTGAATGTTTGGCAATAGGTGCTTAATTTTTGCTATGTACACAAAATATATTTACTTGTATGATTCTTTGCCAGAGTTTATGACCTGTTATATTAGACTTGAGGAAAGCAGATTCAAATATATGTCCCCTGGCAATCAAAACGATTCAGATGATAGAATGCGCCATTAACGCATAACTATACAATTTTTGTAATTCCGATACATGTAGCTGCATGTACAAAGTTGAACATCTTCAAGTTTAGATTCCATCTAAATATATTTTTTAACCTGGATAGTCTTCAAACAAGAGTGCCAAAAATGGAATGATATTTAAACAACCAATAGAGCTCTATGGAACCTTTGCCCTCCATCCTGACTATTATTGTCGGGAGTGGCATGTCCTGCCAGTTGACTTTCCCAGCCTTTTGACTTCACCACCATGCTTTCTGCTTCCACTGACATTCCTGCATGGCTTGATATATAATGCTAAAGCTTTGGAGTGACAAGTAGATAGTACTAACAGTAGTGTGCATGCATGCTGTGTGGCTTCTTGGTCATGTTGGTACTGTATTTACTATTGTACATATGCCCTTGGATTTAATAGTATTGGTTGTGTATATGATGGTGCTGGTTTTAATTACATGTGATTTTTACATAGTTATAGATGTGACAGTCTTGCAGTTTTAACAACCAATGGTCATGTTTTAGCTGTTGGTACAATACTGTATGTAAAATTCATCAACACATAGTTGTATTGAGCTCTATTATAGCAACACAGCCTGCACGGATATTGTTGTAAAAAAAACACCACAACTTCCAAATAGACAATACTGCTGGTCTTGTAATGTGCATGAAGTCAAAGCATGATCCAGTAAAATCTATGTAGATCTTATACGCACAGAGACTATTACATGATGAAAGCATGATAAGTTATGTGTAATTCTTTTAATATGCACAAAGAATGTAACTGACGCATGGGAAAAGTCAAAATTTACACCTACCTCATATTCATTAGTCTTCACCCTTATCATATATAGCAAGTAATTCTGAATGCACAAGTGCCTGCCTTTGCATGCAAAATTAAAGGGCACATGACTTCCTGTAAAGCACATCACTTTTTTAAGTAGTGCACAGATAAATCTAACTGAAAAAAACAAGAAACTTTTGCATGAGTCGGTTTTTGCACGTAATTGTCTGATGTCTTTCACCCATCTTGTTAATGCAGTGACTTCTTTCACTTTGTTAGCTGGACCAGGGCTGCCAGAGCATACCACCACTAGGTGGCCACCCAAAGGAAATGCCACCAGGTGGCGCTACTCTTAGACAGGTTACTGCTGATGGTGTAAATAAACTTTCACAAAATGGCATGGATAAAGAATACTCTTCTGAGCATACTGCTGAATCTGATGTTTTAGATAACATACCAGATATAAATGTTGACAGAACAGCCAAAAGTATGGTGCCCAGGAGGAAAGTGGCACCATCTGGGGGCAATTTGCGATATCTGCCTCTTGCTGGCCCCAGCAAATGGCTGACATTTAGTGGTGCTGGGAGATCTGCAGACGCAAGTGGCACAAAGATGTCAGGTGCCAACAGTTCTAAAGTTTCCTCCATAGTAGGTGCTGGTGAGAGAACATTTGTAAGCTTCTCTTTTCCTCGTATCACATGACAATGATTTGCTGTGAAAGATGACAGTTGTTTGGAAGTATTTCAAGCATTTTATGCCTGAGTATGATGGGGACAGAGCAAGTACAGTTGTCTCATTTCACTTGTAAGGAGACTTGGGGAAATTGTCGAGATAAGCAGAAAATCCCCCCTTGGGATGGTCCAACAACAGCAGCTGACACTGGGTTCTGTGAGCTACTTGTTCAGTACATCAGAGGTCTACCGTTACATTTTGTGCCACTGAAGCACACAGACATGTGCATGTAAAGAAGATCTATACTTTCAGCAGTTATCATTACAAACACATTCCATCATCATATTGTATTCAGTTTACACTATTAATTTTGTGATGTGGGCTTTAGCTTAAAACAAAATGTATTTTGGTTTCTGGTAGAAAGGTAATGTAATGTTCTTGAGATTTATATTGAGGCCCAAGTGAGCTAGGCATAGTATTAATTGTCAAACAAAATAGCATTGTGTGCCATTCAAATATCCAGAGCCATATATTTATCTGCTGATTCTCTGCTTAACTATTACTGAGCCAGGCATCAGCATATGTTGTTATCTAATGTACTGTATCGCTGACTTGATCTACAATCTTTATGGTACTTGACTACCTTTGTGCTTGTTGTTGGCATTGTTATTTTCAGCCTCTATCAAAAGTTACATACATCTACTTGAAGTTCCAGTGATAGCAAATGTAAAGTAATAATTATATGAAGTTTAATCTGTGATAAATAAAAAGAAACATTTATTGTTAGTGAAACTGTTACGGAGATGTGTATCTGTCCCCAGTTATGAGGTGTCTTTTTTATTTGTTGTTGAATCTGTTTTGGTGTCTACATGTTAATGTTCATTTATGTATTTCTTGCACCTTTTGTTGAGTGGACCAAGCTAAATTGTGTTCAAATCCAGCTGATGGCCAAATGTATTGTGAAGTGCCAAATCTTTAAACCATAGATCCACTGCTTGATTTTACTCCAAGTTGCAGAATTCTTGGAAAATTAAAGGCTAACTTCTGTCAAATGCATGTTATTTTCTATAATAATTACAGTCTTAGAAAGGATTAACCTGAGGAGGAATACACTTTGTGTTCAGGTTTTGTTCTGCCTAGACTTTCATATTATAAGAGCCATTGATGGTCTGTCCTGGTACAGCCACTTGCCAACTTGTCATTGATCTATACTCATTTGCTGAAGGGAAAATCCTCATGAAGATAAAGATTATCAACTTTTGACTGTCAATTTTGAAAATAAAATAAAATTTTCTCAGTTTAAAATATGAGCTTTGTATATCTTTTGTTGACTAAAATTGTTAAATCTGTTAAAACAAAGAAGAATATTCAATGCTGATTGTGTATAACTTGGGTTTCAAAGTTTATTATCTTATTTTGGTAAACTGTGGGGTATATCTCTCAAAATTATGTTCACTTTAACTAGTCCTTCATGTGAAGTGCTGTAATGTATACATTTCCTGAAAGTTCAAAGCAAACAAGAGGATCATGATTATCCTGTGCTCTGCTGACAGCAATCTGCTTTAAGTAGCTGCTCTCTTGATGACCTTGCGTGTAATATCAAAGCAATTGGCCAAGTAGTTCTTGAGATAAAGAATTTTTTTTAAAGTAAAAAAGTCATAAACAAATAGAAATATTATTGCATCGTCATCTCCTTCATAAAATTGGTAGAGGTCCACCTGGGGAACATCCATGTGCAAAATTAAAACTTTCCATGATGTGGTTTTTGAGCAGTTGAAAATGTAAAAAGTTAACGGCAGATGGATGGACGGATGACCGACGCAAATGGATTTCAATAGCTGTGCTGACTAACAAGTCAGCAGAGCTAAAATTCTTTCATGTGACTCGTACAATAATAAGTGATTGCCAAAATGGCCCTGACAAGCTGAAATTGATAATTTTCAATATTTTGATGACAAGGTCAGTTGGTTGCACTGCAGTTTACACAGTAATTGCATTATAAGTGGTATTCATGTGTTCACACATGTTGTTTGAACTCCTTTAATTTCAAAATTAGTAATATAAAATCTGTGTCACACGGCACCTTGTGCACAATGATCTCAAAACTGGATTTTACAAATTTGGTTCTGTTAGTCTACCAAGTCGACCAATGATTGGCCACCTTTATGTGTCATCTTGTCAACCTCAAACATTTATTATCACGGCAATAATGAAAGTGAATGCTTTGAGACAATTTTTTAAAAACCTGTCATATACTCAGGTTTGTTGCATGTGATGTCATCCCATAAATAAGTTGATACTAAATTTGGGTTTAGCAGGGAGAATCACTTTTGCTCACTTTCATTACAGCTACAGTAACATTACAGCTGGAAAGCACTGCCACAGTGCCAAATAAAATGAAACTCCAATTGGTCAGCTTTTCAAAAATTTCTTCTTTACTGCACTATATTTGAGAATTTATGTCAGTCCCCACGAAAAGCATTGCTACCATGTCATAGATGGGGTTTTTACACCTGCGTGATTACTTCATGACAATATCTATGACAAGCTGCATACCCCAGTTTATTGTTTTACTTCTGTTGCTGATGTGCCAACTTGGAAACATTTTTGATGAAAACATTTTAATTCAGTCTGAAGAAATTAACAGATTTATCTAGAATAAAAATCTGTACAGCCCCAGTTGGATTAATGCTGACAGTAGTCTCCCACGGCAAGGGTTCAGTTTATAGTGCTCAGGGTATAGTATTCCTACAAATTTCATGTACAATTTATGGTGAAATGTGATAACAACATACAAACACAATTGCTTAATGTTACACTGTGGAATGAATACAACTATATGGAGATACTGTTGAAGTGGGATTCCCAAGTGGTGCTCTATCAGGTATCCAGGGAGGCTTCATTAATTTTTGCATGGGCAATTACCAACAGAAGGCAGTGGTGAGTATCACAGAGTAACATTCCCATGTGAAGCAAGCTGTCACATAATCGAAGCTCAGGTTTGCATACTAAATTATAATTTTGCAAGGCCAGATAGACTGAATCTTTTGTTTGCATTTTTTTTTAAACAGAAAGTCAAAAGAGACAAGTTCTATAGAGACCATTTTTGTGTTGTATCCAGATGCTTTCATCCATTAGCATGAATGCAAATATTTGATGCGAACATCATACATTGGCCATTTCAGAAACCAGAAAAGTTGGTCATAGGTGGAGAGAAACAAAGTAAAAACTTCAGAAACTCTTTTAAAACTTGTTAAGTAGTTTCAGTGAGAAAGAACGCATGCAAATAAGGTAACAATACTGTCTGTATATGATTATAAATTTGCTGAAGAATTGTTACTGTACTTGATGTCACAGCTGGCATGATTTTTGGTCTGCATGTTTCTTGCTATGAGTGGTCACTATATACAAGCATGTGTTGGTGTCAACAGCAAACTGAGCAGCACGACTTGCATGTTACTGAACACACAGCCAATGATCTGCCACCTTCTCCTTGCTCTGAGCCAATGAGTTGGCATAATGTGATGTAAGGGGTTCCTGATATAACCAGCACCAAATAAGTTTTTATCAGCATTATTTGAGATACATTAAGGGGGTGACTTACCAGTGTCATCGTTTTCAATTCAGTACTTGCAGTGAGCAGGGAACGGGGAAATTGGTCTGTATGCTTTTAATGGCAATCAAAAATTATATTTATTGTGCCAAGTTTAGGGTATTTTGATATAACTTTGAGAAAAATAATTTTCACGTTACTAATATGATGGGGGGTGGGTGTTACAAAATTAAGTACTAGTCGAACAATGATGAAAATGATGACCCATCCCTCAATGTTATTTTGCACTGGATTCTCTTAACTGCATCACTTTGATTCTGAACTTTTTACCACCTGCAGAAGCCTAGAAAAAAATAAGACGGACCTGGTAACTGACCTTATGTCTTGGAGACGGAGGAGATGGCAAAACCATGATGGCACTCTCACATCGGTCCAAATACAGATAAATAAAACCACAAACTTGCACACGCCACCAGCCCTGGAGGAAGCAGCCCCGGAGTTGGCACCTTTGGAGACATCTAGAGCAGCTCACGCTGATAGTATGGCTGCAGATTTAGCAAGAACATTGCCAGACTCTAGAACTGAAATATCTGATGATTTGGAGGCACCAGAAGAAAGTGTTGCAAAAATGCCTATGCCTGAACCTGAAATGTCCAACCATTTTGAGACGGTACCGTTCCTCTTCATTACTGGGCACAGAAACATTGTAGAAAGGCCACAAACAAAACCATGCAGAGAGAGGACATCTCAAACCAGTCATATTCTGAGAGCACCAGACCATGACACAACGTCTGATGGACACATATTTGTCAAGACAGCAGACCCAAATCAGAACAATAAACCGTCTGAGAATTCTGCAGCAATGCCAGTCTCATGTTGGTCGCAATGTGGGGAATTTGAGACAAAGCCAACATTGGTGGACAAGAGGTCTCAATATTTTGCAAACAAACTGCAAGTTTCTAAGACTGAAAGGTTAGGCAATTTGCAAACAGCGCCGTATTTAAGACTAAATGGTCCTAAAAGTCTGTCAAGGACTGAGTCAGCCAGGACGCTATCAGCATTAAGAAAACCTCAACATGGCAGAGATGACTTTGCAATCACAACAGACCCAGTGATTAAAAGATTGGCAAGATTTAAGAAAACAACTGGCCGAAGCAAAAATCCAGACAGTTCTGTGACAAAAATGGTCATCTCCAAGACTGACAGACCTGAAGATTTCCAGACTCGGACTCGAACATATGAAGATTTGCAAATGACAGAATTTAACATGGGAGATGAATTATCCAGAAATGATTTGACAAAAATATCGCAATCTAAGATTACGAGATCTGATAGTGCACTTGCAACACTACGAGTCCCTACAGATAAAAGGCCAGCAGATTTGCAGACACCACCGTCAGTCCAAACAGGTGAAAAATGTGAAGATTTTGTGACAAGAGTATCAATCTCAAAGATTAAAAAGTCTGATAATTTTCAAACAACAAAGCATGTCCTAGTTGATGAAATATCTCCATGTTCTTGGACAAAAGTCACAATTCAATCTTAAATGATCGGGATAAGTTTGGGCAACCGTGTTAGTCCCAAAAGATGGAAGGTTGAAAACATCCAGGTAATACCGTCAGTTTTATCAAGTAACAAATCTACACATATGTGAAAAGAACTTAAGTCTCAAAGAATGAAAGATGTGAATATATGCGAGTAGCAAAGTTGATCCCAGTGGACAGAATGTCGGGCAATTCTCTGAGACATTTTCACAAGCAAGCATTAAAAGATGCACATCTTATGGTAAATTTTGGCTAAAAGCTGAAATATTTATACAAATTTATCAGCTTCAAAAGAAACCAGTTTGTTGAAGGTTACTTTAACATGCAATCCAATGGAAATACATGCCTGAAGTCTGCAGTACGTTTGTGTATTCGACAAAATACATGTATGAGGACTGCTCCCGTATGCTCATGTTTACAATATACAGTTCGCTTGGCATCAGAACAGCTGAACTACACAGCAACAGAGGGGAGGATCTTTAATTTTGCGTAGTGCATAACCTGCAGAATTTTTCACTTCAGACAATGAATTTGTATCTTTTCTATAGATGTGGAACATATCATTTGGAATATTATAAACTATAGCATAATGGACTTGAACAAGCATAGCTTGCAAGGCAGGTCTTCATAATGGTATGGATAACTGGTCCCAAAGAAGTTGATGTGACAGTAATGAAACAAGTGTGTTACCCACTACATGTACCGTTCAACCTACAGTATTTTAGACCGTCAAAATTAACTGGGAGAGACCTAATGGTGTATCCGCATGCAACTTTTTCCCATTAAAAATATCAGAAATGGTCCTTTGTCAAAAATGTCATCAGCTTCTGTTTTTCATTGGGCAGTTGGGCAACATTTAACCTTGGCTAAGCTGGGTTCATTATTCAGTCTCAAGTTCATGAGGTGGCTGAAGCAATACTTGCCAGACAATGTAAAAACCACTCGCCAGCATTGTATGAAATCAATTAAATCAGTAAAACAAGACCTGAAATACCATTCACTTTAGGCACCCAACTGGAACCAATGGTTAAATAAATTACATCGTCTGGTCCATTCTTTGGCATATCTCAGACGAACATTTGGTGGTGTGCAGTAAATCCTCAAGATGCTGTGGTAATGTCATCCCCTGGACAGCCATTCAGGTGAACATCAAATAAATACGTAAATTTTTACCTAACTAGAACAGTCATCATTGACAGACTGGATACCCTCTGCTTTGCACACACATATGGGTCCTGTGACCTTGAAAATGAGGCTAAGGTCACCAAAATATAATCAAATCAAGAAATAGTGTCAAATGTATAATTTAGGCAAATTTGAGTGTGATGTGGCTTATGAATGAGTTCTTCTGTTTGGAAGGATTAGGCTATGGATGGAGAGCCAAAAAGGCCTGCAAACCTGTGTTTGAGGGGATGTATGAAAATTTAGAAATAGATTTGTCTTCTATAGAGGTTAAATACAAAATTTAGCCCCCATGCCCCTCGCAAAAATGTGGGCTAACTCTGTGAGAGCCAAAAATCCAAAATGCCTCCGTCGGCCATATTGAAAATTAATCTGGTCTATAATTTGGCCTACAAGGCTGTATAGGATATGGTTTTGGGGGTCAAGGAATTCATTTCTAATGTTGTTTTAATCATTTGACCTATTTTGACCTTCAAATGAAAGATGGCTGCCAATTTTTGTCATGAAAAGGCCAAATTTTTATAGTTGTATTGGAACCTCCCTTTAGGGTCAAATGAAATCTCTGCTCATCATTACCTGAGTTGCAAACAATTACACTGATATGGGTACCCCAGTGGTAAACTAGAAGAGCTGGAAGACTCTTTGAGATTCAGAGGAAAAAGAGCAAAAAATCAAAAGAAATCAGTGGAGTGCAACCATTCGAATGCTGTTGGTAGAAACCCAACACATAAGTATTACTCCCCCCCCCCACTTTGGTGTTAATTTAGGTGATGGTTTTGGAGAAGTAAAAAATGTGAATTGTGGATAGACAGACTAAATGGTTGATGACTGATGATAGATAATAGGTCTATAGACCAAACTATAAGCTCAAATGACTTGTCCGTCAGCTTAGCTACAGACCAATGGCAAATATATGTCAATTAATGTCTATTCTGCCTTTTTGGAAGTTCTGTGTGATTTTGAGGCAATCTATACTATTTAATGGACAGATATTGGCAAATTTTACAAAAATACATGATAAATACAAGATGGCGGCCATGGTTGGTGACCTTGACTTACCTTGAAGTATATTTAGCATCAAAAATCCGAAGAGCGACAAATACGTGCACTGTAGAAAAAATATAAAAACATTTTTTTACCTGGGTATGAAATAATGTACCTATATGTGTACACTTGTTTCTTTGTAAACCTACTCCCAAGTCTATGCTGCATAGGACCATATCAACGTATTTGCATTGCCACAACAATAAGCTGAATACCATAGTCTACTGTTCATTTTCAAGGCAAATTTATGTCATCAATGTCAAGTCACTACAAATTTGTATCTGTTCTGCCTATTTAGAACCTTTTGGTGGGCTTTGAGGCAAATAATACTATTTCAAGGACAGATAAAAGCATTTTTTTCATTAAAATGCCAAAAATCCTAGATGGCGGCCAAATCATGTGGCCTTGAATGACCAAGGCCTTGAATGACCTTGAAGTATTTTTAGCATCAAAAATCCAAAGACCGATTTATACCTTGCCTGTGGTAAAAATCTAACAGCATTTTTTGTGTGGTTATGAAATGATGTACCTGTATGTATTCACTTGCTTTTTATAAACCTACTCCCAAGCTAATGCTGCACAGAACCTCATTAACATATTTGCACTGTCACAACGTGCTGATTACCCTAATCAACTGTTCATTTTCAAGCCAAACTTGTGTCATCAATGTCAAATGACTACCAATTTGTATCTGTTCTGCTTGTCTAGAAGTTTTTGGTGGGTTTTGAGGCAAATAATACTATTTCAGGGACAGATAATAGCATTTTTTAAAAATAAAAATACCAAAGATTTAAGATAGCGGCCAAGTTACGTGACCCTAAAGGACCTTGAACTATTTTTAATGTCAAAATTCCAGAGAGTGGCTTGTATCTCTTCTGTGGTAAAAATATGAAAGCATGTACTTGTCAGGTCATTGAATAATATACATCCACGGACCCGCTTGCTCTCTGTGGAAATGTAGCCAAATAAAAGCAGGAAATATCCTCATTTACTGAGTGTATTTACACCACGATATGATAATTAGGCCACTCCTATCTTTCTTTTAGATAGAAAATTGAATAATTAATGGCAAAATATTGCCAATTGATACCTACTTTTTTTAAAAGTTCTGTGTGGGTTTTGAGGCAATCAATGCTATATAATGGATAATTTAAGCCACATTTTACCAAAATTCATGAAAAATCCAAGATGGCGGCCGTGTCACATGGCCTTGAATGACCTTGAAGTGTTCAAAAATGACAAAAATTCCAAAGACCAGGCTATACCCCCTGCTTGGTAAAAGTTAGTAAGCATAAGACCCTTTGGTAAAGGAGTGAGGTTCAATATCCCCAAAATGTAATTTTAGAGTAAAATTGCATATTTAATGTGGCAACAGTGGAGAGTGCATTGTAGAAATATGGCCTTGAAAGAGTTAAAGAGAGCCGACTTATGCTCCCTCACGACATTCTCCCATTTTTCCACCAAATTAGGTGTTCCCAGTTGACGAGAAGAACAGGGTCTGGGCTTGTTAGCCCTGGTCCCTTTCCCACTTGTGATTTCTATTCCTTGGTATATTATTACTGTTCCCTGAGTTTGCCAAAAAATTCTTACATCCATGTATCCTTTGCTATATACAGGGAATTTTTACTGAACGTGCCATATGCATGTATATATTTCATTTCCTTTCTCCTATGCAGTGCCTAAACCAAAGTACAATTGAATACCAAAATGTATTCATATGTGTTTTTCGTACTTTTTACTTTATGCAACGTACTGTTGCTGTATAACAGATGCATGTAGGGCTAAGTCAAAGGTTTACACTGCCTTTAGTTAATTTTTTTTCTATTTAACTTCTTTTTGCTGACCTATTATACGGTATACACATTGAATCTTATATACATCGATACATGCTTACATATTCTTGATTCATCTAAACCATTATGTTTCTCCAAATATGAATGTATACCTCTTGTCGAAACTTGTGAACATATGTTTTTGTCACTTTAATCCCTCATCATTCTTTGAATACCATATAATTGACAACTAACTACCTGTTGTTACAGTCACGTTATGGTGATGACAATCATCATAGGGTTCTATCGTATGAAGTGCTCAGTTTGGAATCGTCATTTGATTCATATGTTCATTATTTATTTTATATCTGCAGCTGTGACTTACTGGCTTTTTGTTTACTGATGCCATTCTGTGGCATCTATACAAAATGGTAATGCTAGGAATTAAAATCAGATTGGATGTTCTTGTTTGAAACATCATCATGTAAAATGTCTTCCAGAGTTCATTACTACAGATAATGCTTGGCTATGTCCATCCTGTCTATAGCATGTTTTCCAAAAATTACTTGGAAGACAATGATATATTTTTACATTTTATTCCAGAATCATGGTTTTGTGATCCAAAATATATTTTTCTACAAAAGGTATCAATTTCTCTCGAAAATAATTGTAAAGTAACATCTCAACTAATTTACGACTGTGAGCCTTATTTATATTATTTTAATTTACATGTAGAATTAACAAGATATGTGATAACCAGTATTTCATGGAGGACTCCATCATTGACATGCTTGAAAACATGGACCTTAATTTTATCTCATTATTCTACTTGAACATCCATAGCCTTCCAATTAGAATTTTATTGAATTTGAATCATACCTAAGTACCCTTAAATATCATTTTGGTATTATTGCTCTGAGTGAAACTTGGTTAAATAAGCACAACTAGGACATCTAGGATATATCATCTTACAATCGTGTTAAAAATAATTCAATCAAATTGTGTGGGAGGAGGAGTTTTTCTGTTTGTAGACAAAGTCTTAAAATATATTGCCAAGGATAACCTGTGTCATTGTAATGATACTTTTGAATCAGTTTTTAAAGAACTGATTTATCATTGAATAGACTATAAAGATAATGCTATTGTAGGTGTCATGATGTGTACACCTCAGCTACCAAGAAAATAGATTTTAACCCCCATTTCTCTTTTCCCTACTCGTCCAACACTTTTTGAAGCCAAGCGCTGATCCGTACACACATACTCTCAGCCAGCATTTTCGTCAGTTTCTCTTTATATCTTCATTACTAGAACAGCTGCCTCTAGTCCAGTTTCTTTTGCTTCATGTTACAAATAAAATAGATGTACAAGTCATGTTTCTGTCAGCCAGCTTTTATGATCAATGT
This sequence comes from Hermodice carunculata, assembly GCA_964020975.1. Classification (NCBI taxonomy): domain Eukaryota; kingdom Metazoa; phylum Annelida; class Polychaeta; order Eunicida; family Amphinomidae; genus Hermodice; species Hermodice carunculata. Next base: position 16,876,859 of record OZ026619.1, on the reverse strand, counting down.
GTCAATTCAATATAGCATTCTCTGAAAATTAACATGATTACCACATTTTGGTTTAAATTTGAAAAGAAAAGTTTCTAGAGGAAGCTAACTACATCACCTAATCTATTGACTAAAGTGCTATTTCATTGATTACATAGTAGCAGTTAGGTTGCATTGTCCATGCTCTCTGTGCACTAAGTAGTAGTTTTACTGTCCATTACTCAAACCACATGGAGAGAGCTATTCATAAGGGCCTATTATGGAAGCTTTATGGTGAAAATCGGCAGCCATCTTGCATTTGAAGGTCAAAAATAGGTCAAATGATTAAAACAACTTTAAAAATGAATTCCTTGACCCCCAAAACCCCAAAGACCATATACTATACAGCCTTGTAGGCCAAACCAGGTTAGTTTTCAATATGGCCGATGGCGGCCATTTTGGATTTTCGGCTCTCACAGAGTTAGCCCACAATTTTGCAAGGGGCATGGGGGCTAAATTTTGTATTTAACCTCTACACAAGACAAATCCACTGAGAAATGAACCTTCGCTCTCCACGGTCACGGAATTGCTGCAGATGACCCAACTAAAAGGTCCATCCTCAGGTACATGTACATCTCTGAAAAAAGTGTGGCAAAGCTGCAGTCCACATGTTGATACATTCCAGTAAGATGGAGGTTGATCCACACAAGCAGGATGACAGTACCGTCCAACACTCTCGCATGGTGGGTAAGCAGTTTACCAGATACACATACAATCCTGCTACCCAATTACATTTTTAGTGTGGGTTGGGTATGCTACAGTTTGTTGAGAGATTGCACTGTTCAACAGGCTCTTTGTCTGCTCCTTTGCTTCAATTTGAAAAAGTGTGGCATATGCAAATATGTACATTCTATCCAAGTACCCAGTAGGTAATTTCAATGTAACAAATCACTCATCATTGCATGATTTATCTATAGCACAAATCATGCACAAAAAAGCCTGAATTATTTTTAGGCCTAGATAGAGTCCAAGTTTGCCACTGATGAAAACTATCGGATAGTTTCTTTCAAAATCCAACACATATATGTAGCAATAAGATCAACAGTCTTGTACAGGCCAAATTGTATGTTGTGTGTCGGAGATGACAGACTAACATAGATGCAGTCTGCTTACTGTGCACAGAGTTGTCGTATCAGTTTTCTGGAACTGGAAGTGGAATGTATGAATCTTGATTATGCAATCAGAAGTACCCTTGGCATTTGAGATGTAGGCCCCTAGTTCGTTCGATGTTCTTGGTTAACTATGATAGAATGGGAGTATATTATCAGTGTTTTGTCAGCAGTGGCAAAACTGCAAGACTGCTTGGGTCTGGGCCACTCTTCGGTCGAGCAGAACTCCATGCCTCATATGCACTCCTGAGCCAAGTTTGACCACCAATGACATACAGCCATCTCTGAACCTTGAACTTGGCACATGAAATTGAAGCAACTGAACTGTACATGATATACCCTACCAAAAAACCCCCCAAAAACATGGGCCTACTGCTCCGCTGGCATCATGGCTATATTGCACCTGTTCATTTCAAAGGTGCGAGTCGTCAAGTGGCTTCTGAACATATAATGCGTATGTACATTTAATGTAAAAATTGTTCACCAGATGGCACTTCGCTCCACATGTAATCATAGCTTATTTGTGCAACTCCCGTGAGGAATATTGTTGCATGTGCCAAGACCACAATGAGAGTCTTTAACTTTATGTCTTCAGTGACCTTGGGACAGAAGATCAAAGACACCCAGATTATGTAATACAAGAAGCCCATAGACCTGCTTAGTGCTGTGCTGAGATTGCCATTGAAGTCCAAGCTACACCCTCCCATTACAAAATCACCTCTTTCAACTTGACAGGCATGGTGACCTCACAAAAATAAGTCATGGTCACTGATATTACATGCAATTCTAGCTTTAGACATTGTCTATACAGTGGTACCTGCTATTTAAGACCACCCCTACAGCCAACAAAAAGTGGTCTCATACTGCAGGTGGTCTTAAATTGAAGGTATATTTAACATGTAAATACAGCAGAGGGTCTTGAAAGAGTGGTCTTAAAAAGACATGCGGTCTTAAATTGGAGGTGGTCTTTGGAGCAGGTACCACTGTATATCCAATAAATTTGGCAAGTCTAATCCAATTACGTTTCAAGATATGGAATTTTATATCTTAAAACACATTTTGGCATTTTGGCTCATTATTTCAATCAAATTATAGGTGGCACCACTAGTATCATTAGCAACTTAGACTTTGACCTCCCCCACAATCCCACCAAATTTGATGAAGATCTGCGAAAAATTAAAGATGCCAGAGTGTTCACAAGATTTTAGAGATGCCAGAGTGTACATAAAATTAAAGATGCCAGAGTGTTCACAAGATTTTTACATTTTGACCCGTGTTACATAATAATGTAGGTGGCGCCACCAATAGCGAAAGGGGCCTAGTCTCGAAAGTTATATTGGGCTAACTTGAAAACTGTGGATGGTATCGTGCTAACGAGAAAAAGTTGTTGGACGGGTGGACAGACATGAGCGGTCGCATAATTATGCTCTGCAACCTTTGGTCAGCAGAGCTAACCCCCCCCCCAAAAAAAACCCCAGTCTATACACCTAATCTGCTCTAAACTGTAACTGCCAATCTTTCTGCATGAGAGAACACCAAACAAATATACATTGATCAAAGGCTTTTATTTTCTCATTCACGTGGTGACCACAGAAATTAAAAGTCTACTGTTAACTGGCATGATAAGTATTAAAATGTAAATGCAAAATCTCGGCCTGTGTAATATATACCAAACTACATATAATGTAGTCGCAGTTTTTTATTTTAGTAAGGACATATGGTATAAATTAAATGCTTGTACATGAATGACTATACCTAGAGTATTTACATAACAACATGATATACAGGCGCAACACATGGAGATTTTCACCTGACCAACTCATGTATATTTATATATATATATTTCTTCACATAGCACTTCATTTCAATTATGTCACAGTTACATTAAAGAATTTGTGTAACGTTCCACTGTTTGTAAGATGGTTTGAATCAACATAATTGTTTCCATAGCACAATGCTGATGATCACTTGAATACAGGATTTTACAAATAAAACAACTTGTATCCATACTTCTTTTTTGTTTTTTTCTTCTTCTTCTCATCTTAAGGCAGCACAAAAACTGAACCACTTTGGTATCAATAAAATGTGCACAACTTTGGTGTGGTAAAAATTTGACAATGAGTTAAAATTTTGGGGTTTGATCTACACACTGCTTACATTATTAATCTCGTACAGTCACACAATTACATGAGGCAAATTTATGGAATTAAAAGCAAAGAAGTTATTCCCTTACCTGTATCCTTGGGAAAAATCCTCTACCGCTGTTCATAATATATATATATATATATATATAAAAAGGGTACAACCCTGTGACAATGACACACTTGGTTGTGGTGGGCTCCAGATGGAGCCAACTCATATAAAACCAAACCAGGAACCAGTATCAATTACCTAACCAAGTTTCCATCAATACTTCCATCACAAAACACAGCATGTCTGAAGTAAATCCCCTCTAGATGAAAAAATACTAATAGAAAGTAATCTCTTCAAAAACAAGATTTCAGTGTCAAAAGAGATTTTAAGGATTGGAAATTGCGAAGAGGCAAATAAACAATATAAGCCTTCTTCAAGGAATGCCCCAATGGGCCAGCAATTCTATTATGATGTGACTTTTTCTTCTCCTCGAACTGCAATTTGATACACTTTCATGGTTACTTTGCATTAATGAAAGCGATATGTATGCATTTTAATTTTGATTCTTTGTTTTGTGGATATTCTGGTATTTCAGGGTTAAAATCAATACAGCACCCTAAATTAAGACCAAGAGGATTGTACAAATACTTTAGCTGATTTGTTTGTAGATCATGATTTGCAAGCTTTGTATCTATAACTTGACCTACCCCTGGCTACTGTTATTTCACTTGTACACTGAAAAGCACACCTTACTTAGACTTCAGAGAAAAATCTACCCAGGCAGCTTTTAAATCGTGCAGGACAAAAAACTAGTAGTAATTGATAAAAATATTGGGCAGCAGAAACTAAAATGTTGACATAAAAAAACTTGAGTAAAGAGTACGCAACAAAATGGGCGCCCACGTAAAAGTAAGTTAAGAGACATTAATACGATATAATGATATGTGATGACAACATCTGCACAACATCGAAGCCCCTTCCAATTCTAAACAAATGTGACACAAAACTGTACAAAATGATACTCAAAATCAAAGTTTACAAAAATATAAAACCTATCCATTGGGCAGCTTCATTCTATCAATATTGACCCATTTCCTCGAAAACAAATCCACTTTTTTATGTTAAAACAACATATATATCGACATGGAGGTTCTGATAAAACCCATGTCCAACAAATGTTTTCTCCAGCATATTCTCAATTTCCAAGCCCATATTTGAGTGAACATTTTCTCCTCCAGTACATGATACACCAGGATTACCTGAATCAGGGGAGGCACCACACGTCAGAGGGCGTCACATGACAAGTCCTGACCAATCCAATACGGCAGGTGTCAGGTCAGCCTTTTAACCAATGATATCCTCAGGTGACTCGTCTTCTAGGTACATATTTATGCATATTTTTATGGTATACATATGCAATAATATTTGTATGGCAGCTTGACATTACTGAAACATACAGTTTCACAAATTCAATAAACGCTTTTGTTTTTTATTTTATTTTTTTAAACACTGTGATGATATATATAAAGCTCAGAACTGTACCACGGTTGAGTTTTAACCTGTTTGTCTTGGATATGCATTTCGTATAGAGCACTTCATTCAGTCATATTTGAAGACTAATTGGTCTTAATCAAATTCTGAAACTTTGTCTGGCACATTGTGTTTAAAAGTTGAATTTGGCGACTTCAAGTTTAATATTTGGGAAAGCACATAACATTTTAAAAATTTCATGGAACTGTTTACAGCTTAGGTAAAATGTTTATGCTAATATTCAAGATCTGTTTTCTTCTGTTTGGTAGTCTCATCCACACAGCAATAGTCTATCAAATACTTTCATTAGTAACTTGAAATCATCAATTGCCCTTTCCAATGACCAGCTATTCCTGTATGTTTAGATTATTACTTCTTGAAATTCAATGCCACCAATATCGCAGCACGGTCAAGAGCTCTGGCCTTCCATGACAGCTGGGTCAGCCTGCACGACCTTTAACCTTCCATGATGTCACAATAAGTCCAGGTTGATGTCCTGCGTGGCAAGCAGTATCCAAGCCAAAGAAGAACTTCTCTTCTGTGGCACAATGCTTATTATAGGAGTGCAGGACTGCAGTTCCTGTATTTTACTGTCTGTATATCAAGTTGAAATATTCCACTCCCACAGTTTGATATATTACTTAATTAGTACAGGTTTGTATTTCATGTAGAAAAATGTCTCCTACAAGTCTTAGTTAGCGTTTGACACTTTCTACCAGGTCAGTCTTCCAAGAAAACCACCATTTTGGTCACCACTCAAAAGCTCCCTGCAACTACACTACACAACTCCAGCAGAAAACTTTTGATTTTGTTAAACTGTTTCTGTTTGCTTGGTGTGTAGTTACATAATGTTGAAGAGTAAATCTCCTGTCCACAAGCCTGGAAATTTATACTGCATTGAAAGGGTCCTGTCAGGCCCATTGCACACAGACACAGTATATAGATCTCCCGATAAATGTTGTTAATGATCACTTGTATAGCACAACAACAACACTCAGTGTATTAACAAGAGCTGATAGCAAGGTGAAACAGTAACAATGGTGTCGCCATGAAAGTCAAATACAATGATTTTCTCCATTATCCATGCCCTGTTGCAGTGTCTATGACAATATAGGCCTACATTTGTGTACAGTTGTCTGTCTAATCTACATGTACCACTGTCGAGTCCAGAGTGGCCGGATAATTCTACTTCCAACTGGACATCGGAAAACACAACATCATTAAATGAAGCACCGAGTGACCTTTGCAAATTGTTGGGCCTGTGGGACTTTTTTTTCTTTTTTTTTTTTGTGTTTTTCCATAATGACAGTCATACCTCCTGGCCAACAGTCCAGCTTGGTCTAAGAATTTCCATTGGTAATGATAATAACAATAAATAGTAATTCTCATTGCACACACTAGGTGGCAGGCAATGTCTGCCTGGTTTGTGACACAGTCTTCAAACTGACATTCGCTGGGGCTAGCTCTTATTTTTCTTGCCCTTGATGCTTCCAATCACTGTTTGCACCCCCTGTTTGATGCTGGCACCCAGGCTCTGCAACGAACAACAAACTTTGAAACGTCTAATCATATATAGGTACAAGCAACTCTCGGATTTAACAACTGCCCAAAAGCCAAGATACTTTGCTAACTCTTGTGCAGAGGGTACTTTAGTCAGACAGGGCGATGCTTGAGTATTCCCATTACTTTTTATAGTAATTTGAAACTTATAAACTTTTAAACCTATGTATATAGAAACATTCTATTTCAGATGTTAAATCTACGCAAGAAGCTGAAATCTGAAAAAATTAAAATAAATAAAAAAATAAATAAAAATAAAAATTGTAACCTTGATTGCAAAAAGTACCCATTTTATTTGAAGTTGATTTAACGCATAATCCAATGGGAAAAAGTACCTCTGGCCTCACAAAATTTTGTGGATTGGTTTGTGTTTTCAGATGAATACACATTGAATTGCCAACTGTTACTTCTCCTGTTCAAGTTAATTCTTTCAGCATAACAGAACAAATTATTCCTACTGTTCTTGATAACAGCACTGAAACATGTACGACAATGAGTTTACTTCCAACTTTGTCACAAAAGTATATCCTGTATTTTGCAATTAAGTTCAAAAGAAAAATATTTCCCAATTAACATACACACGAAAAAGCTGCAATGCAACAACAGAGTAATATCACAGCCTTTTTTTGTTAATGGAACAAGTGTAAATTGTGCAATTGCATGCACACATGCAGACAATCCACAACCCAACCTTTACGACCTCTAGTGAAGGTTTCTATTTCTTTCATGCACCCACACCCCATTGGACCTCTGACATTCTATTTGTAAATACTGGAAGCAACTTGCCTCTCAACACACGTCATGCTTTCATGGCTTCAACTACTGCCTTTGGACTAGGCGTGTTCTTTCTTGACTCAACACTGTTTTAAGTGGCATTCCCAAAAATCATCTCTTTTAATTCCTCTTAAGCACAAAAAGATCAATCGAGAAATACAAAATACTTTAATCATGTTTTTGGTATACCAAGGTAGCTAGAAACATGACAAAGACACTGAAAATGTGTTTAGAGTATATTGTGACGCATGAAAAAAAAAGGCGGGGGGGGGGGGGGGGGTAGAGCAGCGTAAAGCAGGCTGAATCTTAACTTGGGTATTATTTACATATGGGTAGAAATTTGGATAAAGTACCTTTGGTAGGTGTACAAACAAAAAAGATGGGCAGACTACAGCATATATCACAATATACTACTATGAATCTCTCACGTCATTTTATTCATTCATTCTTCTGGGGTTGGGGCAGGAAGACCTGGAAGAAAGGCTGAACAGTTTGGTACCAATATTTACAGGACATGTAAAAGTTCTTATGCAGATTTTGAAAGCTGAATGATACACTGTTTCTAGGGAAAGATTTGGTGATGTTTTCTACTTTTTACATGTACACTAAAAACAAAAAACCTGGGAAAAATGCATTTTTCTGTGATTTATATGCTTCAAGAATATGTCAAAGGTAGCTTGCTTTCACACTGTGGGTACTGTGTATATAATGCATTCATTGATCCACACTGTGACAACTTGCTTACCAAGGTGCAGAAGCCTTTGCCACAACAACACAAAATTATGATGGTTTCTTTGAGTGTTTCTTGGTACTTTTGAACTTGCCAAAGACATTCTGTACACCTGCTTTCAAGGCGGCGGCCACACCAGCTTTTTGCTTATCAGCGCCATCTGCGGGCTCAGGCTGTAAATGAAGAAGCGTGTAGCAACCAAACATAAGGCATACATACTGCATGCAAAATGAACGGTGCTGTATTAAAAATATACAAGCATAAACACGTGCCTCTGTCACCAAAATGCATACTTCCTGGAAACTAAGGGCCTGCTTTGAAGGATTTCCTACAAATTGATCCTGATGTTAATCCCTTCACTGCTATACTTATACTGGCCTTCCTGGAATGCTCCAGCTTCCATACAAGCAGAGGGAGCATGATTTGCCAAGAAAAAGGTCACCATTTCAGGTTTTAGACAAGGTATGTTGGTACTTGAAAGCTCTTTTTGTGGGGAATTTGAACATGCAATTTCCATTGAACTCCAATTAATATATATGGAAATTTGTGACAAATGGACAAATTGAATCATTCTTGCATCAAGTACTAGTGTGTTTGATATGACGCTATTCTGATGCTTTGAGAAAAAAGGGGAAAAAAGGATTGTGAGGATGCCTTGGTTCACACAGGACTCAGGAGTGGCAAGCTGTCACCCTGTTTGACAAGGCAAGAGTAGCATTTGATAGGCACACTGGAAGTGATAGAAATAAATACCGGACTTGGCAAAAATCTCTTCAAATACAAGTATGTGTAGTATTAAGCTACTGGTAGGAAATTCTTCAAATGCCCATTTAAATAAACAGCAGGCTTCAACTACTCGGGAATCTAAAAGTACGCTGGTTTATAAATGCTCCATCACCACCAAGGAAGGATCATGGGAGAAACCTGGGTGTGTCACTGTAACCATGGCAACTTACCTCTTTCACCTCGGTAAGTCTATTAATTATGGCAGCACTAGGTGGCGCCTCAGACCCTGCTTTCTGCAAGAATGTGTTGCCAAGCTTCCAACTAAGTTACTTGCCTCATGGCCATATGGTTATAATGTGTTCACTGCTATTCTGCTTTTTTCTTGACATATTTAACAACATAGCTAAATTTTTTTTTTTTTTTTTTTGTAAATTCTGTAATTTTACATGGACATCCCCCTAAATTATGCAAACAATATTAACCAGTTACACAATCATGCAGGAAAGGGTTACAGCAATGACATATACATTTGTGTGTGTCTACTGTACAGAAAAATAATTACATTAATACATGCTACAGAAGCAAGTATAACCATATATAATACACATATATATTATATACTTGCAAAAAATTGCCAGCAAGAGGACTAACTTATATCAAAGACACATGAAGCGTTCTAAAAGTATAACTTGTTTGTGCATCAAAGACAACAAAACTACATATGAAATACAGTAATGCAATTAAATATCAAAACAAGTATGCTGTTTTGGACAACATTCTGCAGCATATCAAAACCAAGATCACAGCATATTAATTTGTTACTCATTCTTGCAAATGTACGAGAAATCTTGCCTATCATTTTGAAGCAATCATATGAAATGGTGTGTTTACAAAAAAATTGCTGGAGTTTGGAGATGCCTCTTCTTCCCTTTGTAATTTCTTACATATAAAGTACTTGCAATACGAGAGGATCGTTTTTTTATTCCACACAAACACTTTCGAGTTGGTAAAGCTCTGAGGAATTGCACAAATACTAGACGGCTTGCCTCGAAGCAAATATGTAAATTGTTCCTGGAGCCTGAAATTTGTGGCCTGTGCCACATTTGAATCAACAGCTATAATGTAAGGGTGTAATGTGATACCTTCTCTTTTTTTCAAATATAACATCTTATCAGATAGGGTCAGAGCATAGACTGTCATATACTTGTTCTGCCAGTATTAATAGTGATGCACAGCAATTTAGCCCTTAAAGCGCTGAATTATGACTGAGTCCACAGCTCCTCTGAGCACTTTGTGTGCAATGTGCCCCGAGGAAAACTGTTGACTCAGACTACTTTTCGCTTTAGACTAGGCTTTCTGGTGTTTGAATGAAAGGTATCATCATGAGGAACTTAAATCTTTTGACCGTTATATGTTTAACGGTAATGACAAAATGACGACAGCTGTGATTAGCACTTTAAGGGTCAATTGGTCTCTCAGTGCCAGGCAGTCAGTATGTGGACTGTCACAAGTTGAGGCCACTTCTCTCAGCTTGTTTTCACCCATTGAATTCTCATAATAATGGGCACAATGTCTGTATCATTTGCAAGGATGGTTCCACGTGACAATGAGTGTGATACTAGTGGTAGACAGGGTACTAGATTAGTTGGGTTAAGTCGACTTGCCTCACCCACCTTGCCTTGCTGTGGATAAGCCTGCTTCTTCATCTCGGGGGTCTGTGGGTGTGCATCCAAACATTTCTGGTATCGAAGCTGTTTCAATTGAAACACAATACACTGAACCTTGTGACACATGTATAAGAACTCTAGGACACTCTTCATGTCTCACATTTGAAACTAACTGATTTGGCATCAGAAAGTTTTGAATTGGTTATTTTTTTTTAACTTGAGAGACAGAAGTCTCTCCTTACATAGAAGTATGATGCATGCCCAATTACAGTTAAAATTTAAGTTTTGCATAGACATCATTTGTATCACACATGAAATGGAGCACAGCTTTTATTTAACACGGTATTCATTTCAATTGTAGCACATGCCATAATAGGCGCACACCCCCTACTTTCTTTAATCTTGGGGGGGGTTATTAAAAATTCAGTATTTTAAAAAATTAACTGCTTCTGATGAAAGAAGAAGGTTCATTGTTGTTATTTCATGCTATATGGATTCTATAAGAAGTGTAACTGCTTGTGGTATTATAAAGTAAGACATATCATTATCACAAAACTGCGAAAACCATGTCTGCTCCAGGAAATCTTTGCATTAGCACAGCGTGCTACTATTGGAATGAATATGGTATATAAGAAATTTAAGGTAATGTCGAACCAGTTTTGGATAGTTTTATATACTTTGAGATTTTGGGACATTTTGGTTGACATACATATTGTATATATCAGTTGTCCAAATTTGGTAGTTCTGGTCTCAATACAATCTGAAGAAAATAAGAAAATACTTGAAATGCTAAGGTGGCAGTCAATGGGCCATGTTAACTTTAGAGTCTTGATTGCAGACCATAGGTACATGTATTTGCACCAAGAAGTCCAGTTCATGTGCATATTTTTCTAAAACTAATCTGATTTTGATGAAGTAAAAACTGATTTGCTCTAAAATTTCTTTACAGCACAAAGTAACACAGATTTTCTAAGAAATGGGCAGTTCTTTGTAAGATGTGCATCAAAAATGAAGAGTCAACCAAACTTTATCAAATTTGAAAAAAACAGACATTTCACAATTAAAAAAAAAAAAAACAGATGCAGTTGTGAAATATCCCTGATATGTTTTTGCAGATGCATGTATTCAGGTCACAATAGCATAAATTTGACCATTTTATCCGAAATACTTTTCCAGAAATATGCAATATTTCACCGAAAACACATTTCTACCCAAAATGCTTGTGTTTATACACCTTCGATTGTAGAGTTCCATCTTTCATGCAGACAGATTCTGCAAAGCTTTGTAGTCAATTAAATATACATGTATAGGTCTTATGTACAATGTAGGTGTGCATATTCCTGTGATATATGGCCTATAAGTGAAGTCACTTTGCCAAGTTGGACATTACCTTAACAAACCTAAATGTCATGAAAAATATTCCACACAAACACCATCAGTGTCCAGTATTCCTTTTTCTACAAGTCCATGTACAGTGAAACTTCCCTACACCGAACACCCTTGGGACCGGAAAAAAGTGTTCAATGTAGTTAGGTGTTCGGTATGGGGAGGTTTGATAGCATTGAAAGTATATATTTGGGAAAGAGAAATGGTGTTCAGTGTAGAGAGGTGTTCGGTATATGGAAGTGTTCGGTTAGAGAGGTGTTACTGTACATTCAATCAAATGTAAACAGGTTTTGTATTGTCCTCAACAAGTTACATCAGCTTTATAAGAGGGGAAACGCTGTACTAAATTTTGACAGTAATGAAAAACTTCAATGAAAATTGTAAATGGCATTTGAACCTAGTGTGCCCCTGAACAACGGCTTTCCTAGATGTAGCCTGGGTGTTTAGAACCTGACCCGTGTCAAGGAAAGTTGTTGAATCTATCTTAAATTCAAGATAGGGGGTGGAGAGTTAAATGGGAAGACATACTGACCTTGCAAGCAGCCTCAATTGTCTTGCATAGAGCACCAGCTGATGGCTCACAGTGAAAGACATGAGCTACAAAGTGGTTTTGAGCGGTGTGCGTGATGAACGTACACAGTCTGAAAAATATATAAATATCACATGAAGGATACAGTTAACAATATGTTAATTTGTGAACAGCACTGACAGGTTCGGAAGCAGTTGAAGAGTTGAGCAGATGTTTCATTTTCCATCAGGAACAAATAAAGCGTATCCGGACAAGATTTTTTGTTCAGGCAGTAACCTTTTAGGGTGGTACGAACAATAATTTTGTGATCAGATCCATAAACATCAGTATCATCACTCATACACAACATTATAATGTTTACTTCTGCTACCATCAACACAAACTAGTTCCAACAAATTTATAAGCTGCAAAACAAGACGTCAAAACTTATAGCCATTTAATGCAGATTTCTGACACCAGATAGCAGCACCTGGTGATGTGCCATATCTGCATTAAATTTTCCCTTTCATCCTGTGATAAAGTAAGTAACAGATCAACAAAACTATCACTGTCAATAAATTCAGATCACACACATATTGATTTGTAGAAACTTACTTTACGTTCTTCATGGCGATTCCCATAAATGAAAGGAAACGAACACGACACTCTGCCAATACATTGTCTGGATTCTGAAACAAGAACATGAAAACACAGCATGTGAACACTTAGTTTTTGGTACAGATACATGACCAAATGAACCATTGGAATGAATTACCACAAAATGGCATGATAGCTTTTATCTGTTTTTAGTATTTCATATCTTGAAGCAATGACATTTACTTGGCATATTGGCATGTGGAGAATGATTGGAAGCCTGAAGAGATATTACTGTTGTGTGTATATCAAAACTATCATCATGAATAACTCTGAGACAAAGAAATGAGCTATGCATGATACAAATTAAATATACAATCAAACAAGAGAGTCAATCTTTGCCTTACCGCATGTTCCGTGATTGTGATTGTAGATGGCGCCACTGCCACACTCACAAACACCCACTTCTCTGGTGGAACTTTAGCATAAACTTTTTCTGTGGCTGAATTCAGGACATCGACACCTGAATATGGGAAGTAAATGACCTTTCAAATCAATCAACTATACACATACACATAACCAGACCCACTAACCTTGCAACTCATCTACATGTATAGGCCACAGTCAGAAACTTTTCCACCTAATATTTTACATGTATAGATACAAAACTTCACCACAAGCAAGATTAACAGTATTGGAATATGTATTACATATGGTGATCATTGTATCAAATTTACGAACTTATAAAAAGTAATTTACTGTACCCCCCCTACATAAATTGTCAATTTGTGCTCACTAAGGCACATTTATTGTGTCAAATAGTAATTAATTTATTCCAATTAGTGAAGTACTGGAGTGAAACTGTGGGTAAGGCACTAAAAATCTCAGTAAATGCCCCTACTGGCTACTTCAAATGAGGACTGGCAATTGAGTGAAAAGAAGGAAAAATCCATTCATGCAGAGCCAACGTACACACGTACAATGTATACTGAACCAAACAAATAACGCAACTTTTTCATTTGGGTTTATTTTCACATTGGAACTGTATTTAAAGTTCAGAAATATACGAACCGTTGTTAAATCATTCTCAAATAATGCACCAAGTACTGTGACCTCAAGGTCGAGTACCCTGACCTTGCCATGGGGTCATTGTCATGAATCAAGAGTGACTACAGCAGGCTATTTTACGCAAGTCTCTGACACCTGAAATTAAGGTTGCCAAGTCTTTGATTCTGGGACAGGAAAAGGCCACATTGAAATCAGCCCAAGCGTAACTGTGTGCGAGGATATGAGGCTTTCAAAGTTTGGTGGTTGTGCTGAATCAAGGACAACTGCAGGATTCAGTGTTACCCACATGACTAAAACATTCGCACCTTTACTGGTTGGGTGTAGTCCCTCACGGACAATAAAAGGGCAGCATGGGATTCATTTGGCACAGTATTCCAAGAACTATGGGTCGATTATCAACAGTAGATCGGGAGAGAGGAATTGGCATGCTACAGGCTGGTTTATCTGCAGCAGAGGTGGCAAGAAGACTGAAAGTCCACAAATCCACTATATCCAGACTTGCTACAAGATTCCAGGAGACTGGGGCCACAGCTGATAGACAGCATCCTGGGAGACCAAGAAAAACCACACCAGCACAAGACAGACACATCAGGGTGTCACATCTGCGGAACAGAACTCGACCAGCCACTAGAACTGCACAACAGACACCTGGCAGAACCAATAACAGACTATCTGCCCAGACAGTCCGTAATAGACTACAAGAACATCATCTACATGCCAGGCGTCCTTACAGGGGTCAAATTTTGACACAGGCAAGAAGGCAAGCCCGACGACAATGGGTTACTGCCCATACTCGCTGGACCCATCAACAGTGGAGGGATGTGCTATTCACCGATCAATCCCGCTTCACCCTGTATCATACAGATGGTAGGACATGTGTTTGGCGACGAAGGGGAGAACGCTACTCAGATGCCTGTGTGCTGGAAACAGATCGATTTGGAGGTGCATCAGTGATGGTGTGGGGTGGAATTTCATTCACAGCCAAAACCCAGCTAATCTTCATTGAAGGCAATCTTAACGCTGCCTGTTACAGGGATGAGATCCTTCAGCCTGTTGCTGTCCCTTTCATTAGACCCCACCAACTCCACTTGCTTCAACAGGACAATGCTCGGCCCCATGCCGCTAGACTGACGATGGATTTTCTGCAAGGAGAAGGAATTAACGTTTTGCCATGGCCAGCCTTCCCACCTGATATCAATCCCATTGAGCATCTTTGGGACTACCTTGACCAGCGTGTTCGGAGACCGGATCCAGCGCCCGCCAACCGCCAGCAGCTTCGCCAGGCTCTTCAAGAAGAGTGGGATCGTGTGCCCCGGCAGATGGTGCAGCGGCTAGTGTCATCCATGCGCCGACATTGCATAGCAGTTACAGATGCTGATGGTGGTCACACACTGTATTAGTGGACATGCCAATTTGTGAACTTTACAAATCAATGTTGCCCTGTTTATTGCCAGCTGGTCGCGCCCTCGTTGACAGTTTCAAGTTTTTGTTTTTCACACGTTATGCCAAAAAGACTGCAGAATATGGATCTAATTTGTTTCTGTGATATGAAAGTAACAATAAATATTTAAGTTAAAAAGTTTAAGGGTTGCGTTATTTGTTTGGTTCAGTATATATGCAGTCTCTTTAAGGCTGCTCATTTGGCTTGGAGCATTAGCCCATAGATTCCCAAACCTTAGGATCTGTGATTCAATAATGCTGTAATGCAGGGAAAAACCCAAACTTACCAGTACCACTGACCAAGGGCCCTCTATCTAGAGGGTCCTTGCACTGACCCAATACCACTGACCCAGTATCACTGACCTAATACCACTGACCCAGTAACACTGAACCAGTATCACTGACCTAATACCACTGACCCAGTAACACTGACCCAGTATCAATGACCTAATACCACTGACCCAGTAACACTGACCCAGTATCACTGACCTAGTACCACTGACCCAGTACCACTGACCTAGTACCACTGACTGTATCACTGACCTAGTACCATTGACCCAGTACCATTGACCTAGTACCACTGACCCAGTACCACTGACCATGTATCACTGACCTAGTACCACTGACCCAGTACCACTGACCCACTATCACTGACCCAGTACCACTGACCCAGTATCATTGACCCAGTACCACTGACCATGTATCACTGACCCAGTACCACTGACCCAGTACCACTGACCCAGTACCACTGACCTAGTACCACTGACCCAGTACCACTGACCCAGTATCACTGACCTAATACCACTGACCCAGTATCACTGACCTTATACCACTGACCCAGTGCCACTGACAACGTGCCACTGACCCAATATTACTGACCTAGTACCACTGACCCAGTATCACTGACCCAGTACCACTGACCTAGTACCACTGACCTAGTACCACTGACCCAGTATCACTGACCCAGTACCACTGACATAGTACCACTGACCCAGTACCACTGACCTAGTACCACTGACCCAGTATCACTGACCCAGTACCACTGACCCGCCCCAATCTACATGTAATTTTGTATCAAAGAAAACAGAAGAGTTTATGACAATCTGATGCTGGTCTGACCTGTGGCTTGTGTGACTTGCGCTGTACCCAGGTAGTGACATCGTAAAACTTTCTTGGGCTCCTCCATGGGTGTTGGGAATGATGCATCTGTGTCAAGTACAAATGATGCAGGTGTAAGTTACAACAGATCCCCATTTAAATACACAATTTTCACAATGGCATGCAATAAGATACAATTTGTACTCAATTATACACCATCAAAATATTACAGGTGCATATACATTGGCTTATTTGAATACGACAATTTTATGTCTTTTTTGTGAGTCAGAATTATTATATTGGTCATTATTTGCTGTTCCAAATTTGGAGCAATTTTTCTTAAAACGAAATATAAAAGACCTTGGAAGCAGTGACACATTCTATTAGCAACATCTTCTGCACTCCATTGATATTCTACCTGACAGCAAGCTTTTTTCCCCCCCTTTTAATTCAACCTACACACATCTGGCAGCAGTCCCCAGGCTAATTTAGCTCATACATTGGAGTCTGTTAACCCTTGCAGGGCTAGATATTTGAGACTAAGTCGACAGCCTTCCATTTTTCTTTGTAGATATTGATGTGCTGCCGTGTGAATCTGAAGTGACTATAATAATAATTCAGACCAGCGCAGCTTTTGTTGTGATTAACACTGAACCAGTCAATCTTCCCTTACCTGAAACTCTACAAATGATTTTATGGCCACAGCTTGAGAGGAGGTCTAACATATACTCACTCTTATACAGGTTCTGGAAGGTAAGTTTCTGGCCATTAGGCTGGTCCCCAGCCTTGTCTAGGTTGGGCAGGTTGTTGGGTCTGCTGATGGGAACCTTGTGTGTGCCATTGGTGGGTGTCTGCATGTTATGCTGAACACTGCGTTGAACGAGGATCTTTTTGCAGATGTCTCGCAGGGTGTTGGCAATCTGACGGGCAGGTGTGTCACAGCGGAAGACATGGCACATGTGTTTTCGTGTGAGGCGATCGCGAGCAACATATGCGAAGTCCCTGCAATGGCCCAAGAGAAAACAGAAGTGGAATCTTTATTCCTTCCATGGCATGGTTTAACATAAATTGGAACATTTTTCTTTCCCATGAACCTGTCTGCAATGCAAAAATCAATACACACGAGACTGCTATTCTGTCTGTGTGGCACAGCTGCAAACATTTGGCGAGCAGTCCTCATTTCTGCTTGTGAAATATTGGACAGCTTCTCTTTATGTCGGAAAAAAAAAACTGATTCAATTGCTACTCTGATCCTTAACCTTTCTGTATATCATACTATTTATCTCTCAGATCATCTACTTTCTTCATATTGCCTCCATGAGAAGTGAAAGTTGATATATTTTAACTTAACTTTTCAATCATTTCTGCATGAATATGGAATTTGGACAGTGAAAAGTGGTTATTTTCATTTCATATATATTGCTGTTTACTTTTCATGTTATCATTTTCTTCACACTGCCTTCATTAAAGTGCAATTTACAGGCTATAATTTTTGTTTTCACTTTTTTCTGCACAATTAGGTAATTTGAATTCTGGAAAGTGGTTATTTTTATTTCTTACATGGAACGAAACTGAAACAGAAACAAACACAAAACTTTTTTTTCTATATTACACAAACTGTCCACTCTGAGCAATTCAGCAAGAGGCATTCAGTAACCACATTTATAGTATAACACTGCAAAATTGGTCACTGGTCACACCAAATTTCCATGATAAATATGAGTCAACAAATATGTACTTTTGATTGGTTATGCCAAGTCACATGTCCAAGCATCTGGCCATCTGATTGGTTAAGTATATTACCAGCAACTTGCAATTGATTGGTGCAGCTCAGTCACATGGCAAAGTACTTGTTTGGTTTTCAGTGTGATAGTGTTAACCATAAGAACTGACCAAGACACACTGCAAGACTTTTGCACAGTTTTGCCAAAATTTAAATTAACCACACACACTTCAATACTTTTTAGGTGCTTTGTGAGCAATATGAGGTCAATACTCCACTCTAAACCACATTATACAGAAAAAAGTGATTACAACTTTCAGATAAAGGTGCCCATACTAGAAGTAGAGGTGTATAGACAGTTACTTGCCACAGCCTGAGACCAGAGTCATTTTTACGGTTGAGAAGAACTAAATGACCATATCCTGAAGGCAAGTTCAACACTTATTGTCATCAAGAGAACAGAAACATGACTTTTTTCTTGAGCTTCTTGCAATCACCTGTGATAGAATAACATGAGATCAAAACTTGAGATCCTGCTGCCTTTTGGTATCGAGACTATACCTCCACATTTGCTCCACTACTTTGCACAATGTAATCTGAAGCTGGTATAGAAAAAAATATAAACTGGACTGAAATTTCCAGGCTGACCAGGTCAAGGGTCAAAGTGGAGTGGAGGTCACACTGGAATTGAGGGTAACAGACCGAGCGACAGATATACACACATGCCAAACTGAATCAGGGATCCAGCAATTTGCATTTACAGTCTAACATAGTCCTTCAAGCTGGCAGGATTACAGTAGATCCAAGACCCACATATCCCCTGTGTATGTGTGAATATCAAATGGCCTCTGAATGGACTGTATCACAGTTTCTATTGAAGCACATGTAAGTTCTGGTGACTATCATTTTTATTCCAACACCTGAGACGCCCAAGTATAAGCACCAAATGTGGAACTCTACACGGCAGTAAACTGGTTATAAGTGAAAAAACCTCTCACAGGGGAAAGCAGAGGGTGTTAAAGAAACTGACATCTGGGCTGATACATGTGGTTTGTTTCACAATATTCAGCTACAATTCTCTGTCTCTTGAAGTAACTCCATGTTGTGTGCTGAA
Source organism: Hermodice carunculata (assembly GCA_964020975.1). NCBI lineage: Eukaryota > Metazoa > Annelida > Polychaeta > Eunicida > Amphinomidae > Hermodice > Hermodice carunculata. The sequence continues at coordinate 16,857,681 of OZ026619.1, read as the reverse complement.
GGATCATTATCATGGAAGTCTGAATGGTATATGTGTAGCCCACAATAAACCTGATGCGGCGTAACAGAAAAAGTGATGTCTGAAGGAATCCCAACAAGCATGTTTTTTGTTTGAGATCTTTCACCCACTTTCCTAGATTTATGGAGGATATGTCATCCAATAAAGTCATTTATTTTGATGCATCCTGTATAATGTATACTGAAAACAAAATGGTAAAAATAACATAGTACTGTATAAACTAAAGGAGCAGACTTTATACTGCACATGATTTGCCTGCATGATAGACCTCTTTGCAGCAAAGTAAAGGTAAGGGGGAAATAAGCAAACACTTCTGCTGCAGGCATCCATATGGGATACACCCACGTGGCAACAAATATATGGGATAGGCCCATATGGGATACACCCAGGACAACTGTAATCATGCTTGGCACGACTTATGACATGCAGTTTGTGGGGAGACTGGCGATATATAACACACACACACTGATACTGCTGTGCAGAACTCTTACGGAAAATAAGGAGCGGACATATTGGCAATATAATGTAAGCAAAGCACGATTTAGACACCTAAACAAGAGGTGGAAAGAATTACCTTTCTCTGTGTTAGTGAATAGCATGGAACAACAAAACATTCAGTTAAACATCTACCTCCAATTTCTTACGGTCAGTCTCTTCAGCTTTCTCTCTTCTATCCATTTAATAAGATTTTCACAAAATGATGGGCCACTTTTTTGTGTTTTAATCTAAAATGGGTTGGCCTTTATGAAACTACTAGCTTATAAATTTGTGAGCCTTTTTCCGTTAACCTAGAAAATTAAGATTTTCATAAACCATGTCAACATGTATTGGTCATATGTTTATCTGAAAGTCCTCTTTTGCACATTTTAAATTTCAGTCAAGTACTTTTGGGTTTTCTATACAGATAAGACTTCAGCTACTTCAAACATCTCCCAATTCTCTGCACAAAAACAATCATTCAAAATTTGCTATGTATAAAATCTGAGAGGGTCATATCACATTAAAGACCTACTATCAAATGTTACCAAGGGCCCATAATTTATGCTTCAGTTTTTCATCACTTATTACCCTTGAAAGCAGAGCAATAAATTGAGTAACCATAGCAACCAAGATATATTACCGGAAACCAAAAGAATAGATAGTAGAGAACGTGGCTGGTGCCTATGAAGCAGGCAGAACAGTGTGTGTACATAGCGAGACATGGCCGCCTCAACTCATTCCAAACTGCTTCCACTTTTCCCCCATTAAATATTTACTTAGGCTTATGATGAAGTCAATACAACACATTCATATTAACAGCGGGCCTGCTCTTGCCTGTATACTCCAACAAACAAGTATCCATATATTCAGGCAGACCCTGTATTAACCAGTACAAAATGCATTGCTCTTGCAAGTATATCTTGGATTTTTCTTTCTTTTTTTCACCAAAAAGTGATAGTTGTATTCTCTAGATATCTACTGATCTTAAAATCATGATGTTTAAATTCCAGCTTCATTTACTTCCAGACAAGTTAATGCCACAGCTGGTGTGTCATCACTGTAGCCATCATTGATGCTGGCTGCCATTTTCTACAAAAAGCACAAGGATTTGGGGGGAAACTCAATACGCATGTGTTGTATTTCATACCCCTATTCTCCATCAAAGAAAATTTCATCAAGTACCAACATACCTATTGTAAAGTCACTTGTTTCTTTGGTTTTGTTTTGAATCTGGCAAGTCCTGCAGCAGTTGCAGCATGACTTGCCAGGCAATGCAAAAACCACTGACTGTGGCCGTCAACACTATAGTATGGAATGAGCTGTCAACTTTTGTCAATATAAATAAGTACCACAAAGACCCAACAATGGCAAAAACCTTCGCCTAAAACCCAACTTTTGTACCCTGCTGGATCATCTTATGTGACTTCAACTTTCTGGCCCTAGCCACCTCAGCAATCACTCTACTTTTGATTTTTTGTTCTTACCTGCCATTGTCGCGGCCAACGCCCCAGACTCTGATGGAGGGGATGGGCTGTATATTGAGAATGCTCATGTCCTGGGGGTCAATCAGGGTCAAGGTCTCACTGTCCAAGTCCATGTACAGGTCCTTGCCCTGAAGTCATTAAAGACCAACATTTAATCTTGTGTATCTTGCTCTTTTATGAGAATTTCTTCACCTTATACAAATTGTTTTCAATAATAATCCTGGCAACATGACACACAGGAACACATGTACATTAACCCTGCCTTGGTCACACTATGACTGAATCAACATCTTTCTTTGGCATGGGTTGGGCACAATCCATGCCAAAGAAAGCTGTTGACCTCAGTCAGGCCTTTATGATAGGTCTGATCTACAATTATTAACAAACAGGTTTTCCCTTAATATGAAATTTAATTAACTCTTTTAGTGCCAATCACATCTAAAGTCGATCTACTAAAGTCAAACTAGTCTGAATTATCATAAGGATCTCAGATTTGTAATCCTTGTAAAACGACCTTTCATTCACGTACCAGCATGCCTCTAGTTCCAGAGAAAAGCTGTTGACTCAGTCAAAATTTGCGACTTAAAGAGTTAAAAAGAGTTTTGCAGCCAGTAACTTACATCCGGGCACTTTTGGGCAAACTGAGCAGGCAAGTGTTAACTGTTCTGTGATGTTTGCTGCATACTGTAGTACATATCATCACTTCACAATTATGCTGACATATCATCACTTCACAATTATGCTGACAGTCATAGCTAGGATCATCTCACACCAATTTTTCAATCTGACATTGAAAAATTGTTGCATCATACCATTTTGTGGATACATATGTATACAGACACTAACAAAAATCGCTTCTTTTAACTTGAACCCTTCCCCCCTTGAAGTATGACTGAGTCAACAGCTTTCCTTGGCATGTGATCTTGATAAGTCCCATTTACAATTCTCAGTCAAATTGTTTTTCATTACTATTGAAGTTAGTTGAAAACACCGAAGCAGACGACATTTGATCACCATCCGGTTTTGGCCGGTTCAATGGGGAAAGGGTTAAAGCATAACTGTAAACACTTAGAACAGAGACTTGTCCCTTGTGTAACCTGTGCTAAACTTATCTGTTTCAGACAGATATCTATAACAAAGGTCATTCTATCCTAGACAGAATACATCAAAGTTGTGAGTTTTTCTTGATATGGTCTGAGTGAGACCCAGTATACACCAAAGGATGCTATTGATATGGCCAGGGACATATACCTTGGCACATATATGTACTCTTACACAATCTTCCTAACTATTTTATTTGAATATGATATAAACTGCTTTATCAGGTGAAAGTTTGAACATGAAGAGTGCAGACAATATGGGCAAGAAAGGGCTCAAGTCCCTCCTCCCACAACGTGACACGATGTCTGACAGTTTCTTATACTTACGTCTCCCCATCGTCCCACAACATCATTGATGTCATTTCTTCCCAGTGAGAGGTCCACAATACATTTGTTGACTGCCTTACTACTTCGCTCAGGAGTCAGGTCTTCCTCTGCGATACGCACCCAGCCCAACGACCGCACCGCAAAGCGGATTCGTTGTTCTGTATCTGTTATTTTTTCCTTCTCATCTTCTCTCTTTGCCCTGGTTAAAACACAAGAAACTCATCCTTAATTCCCATTAAAGACACTTAATTTTAAAATCAATTTCATTTGAATGCAAACAATCCATTTATAGTTGCCATTCATGGCAGCTCTACTATTTAGTCTCTTCTTATCTTAAGAGAACTTGTTGGAATTAGATGTGGAGTTGGAATACTGAATAAACATAAATTTTTCTGAGGGAAAAACATTCCAATTTTTTCCTGAGGTGGTCCATTCAGAAATATAGTGGTATCTGCTATTTGAGACCACCCACACAGCCTACAAAAAATTGGTCTCATACTGCAGGTGGTCTTAAATTTAGGGTATATTCAACAAGGAAATATAGTAAAGTGTCTTGAAAGAGCAGTCTTAAATTGGGGGTGGTCTTTAGAGCAGGTACTACTGTATTTGACTCAAAATTATTTTTGATGAACAGATATTAAATCCAATTCAAGATTACTTTAGGAAAGTAAAACGGCAAATTCTGTTTTGGGACATTAAATGCTTGGGAATATAAAAGACTGTACATTTTGTAGTTATAAAAGACAGTTATTTGTACCTCCAGTAAAACCTGTGTACAGTGGGCTCCCTTGGGACCAGTCATGAGTACTCACTGCAGGTAGGTACCCACCGCAGCCAGGTCATTAACACATTCCTGGTTAGACTACAACTCAGTCAACAGCTTTCCTTGAGGTGGGTTGGTTGCAATATGCCCATCCTACACCAAGGAAAGCTATTGCCATCATGAATTATCTTACCAACAAATTTCAGCAAAAGCTAAGTAAAAACATTAAGACACACGGAAATTTATATTCATGTGCTTTTGGGTGATTTGAGCAGGAAAGTGTTAACTGTTATAAGAGGTACGGAGAGTGAGTCTGAGGAATTCTATCCATCAGAACAAATCTGAACAGATGCTCTGTTACATACTCATCCTAAAACATGTGTAAGTTTATTCAGCTTACAAATTCTATACAGAAAGAGTAGTTGTCTGAGACATGCGACAAGTTTCCATTTAACCCTTTCCATCTTGAATTAGGGATGACATCAAGACTGAGTCAACAGCTTTCCTTGACATGGGTAGGGTGCTATTAAAGGTAGTTGACCTAGGCCTTCACATGGGTAGAGTGCTGTTAAGGAAAACAGTTGACCTAGGGCTTCGCATGGGTAGGGTGCTGTTAAGGAAAACAGTTGACCTAGGGCTTCGCATGGGTAGGGTGCTGTTAAGGAAAACAGTTGACCTAGGGCTTCGCATGGGTAGGGTGCTGTTAAGGAAAACAGTTGACCTAGGGCTTCGCATGGGTAGGGTGCTGTTAAGGAAAACAGTTGACCTAGGGCTTCGCATGGGTAGGGTGCTGTTAAGGAAAACAGTTGACCTAGGGCTTCGCATGGGTAGGGTGCTGTTAAGGAAGGCAGTTGACCTAAGGCTTTCACGACCATATTCATCTACAATTTTCATTCCATTTTTCCACTGTTGTTGAAGTTTGATAAAAATATTGTAGACGACATTTGCCAGCCCATTTTAGCCACTCTCAGGGGTAAAGGGTTTAAAGGGTTTAAAGGGGGTTACAGAAATGGCCAAAAAATTCATAATCAGATTGCAAGATGTGGGTCACACAAATCAACAAACCAGGCAAAAGCAAGGTACTTGTAGAATCGAAAATGATGCAAGTTTGTCATTCTATACAGAACCCATACATATACTTACATAGATTTAAGAGACTCAGTGGCATACTTGAAGGCATGGCCCTCAAACTCTTGCAGATGGTCCTGGTCAGTGTTTGCATTATGGTTGGAGGTGTCAGGCAGAGACGACACACTCCCTGATGATGCCTACAAATAGAGAGCAGTCCACACATCACTTATCACAAGACCACAATCCTTACTGCTGCTCCTTTTTCCTGTTCCCAAATATACTCTCGGAATATATTCTTATACCCTAACAATGAGAGTTAATATACATACCACGGTAAATGAACAAACCCAACGGAGTCATCATTGATTATCAAAAATAGACCCATTCAGTACTGTGTGTAAATAAACTGAGAGGGAACAACATCTGATATCCCCTGCATTGAGTGTCGGAATCTACCAGTTGGTTATCTCTTTCAGTGTCAACTATGACTAAAGTCAAACTACTTACAATGAAGTTCTGCATTAAGGGTGCTGGATTCATGTTCCTTGAAAAAAGACCTATCACTCAAGTACCAGCATCCCTGAAGTTACACAGAATATAATAGTCCAGGTCAACAGCTTTCCTTGGCACACTTTGGGCCCAAACACCCAAAGCATGCCAAGGAGAGCTGTCGACTCAGAAAAAGATATGCCACTGAATGAGTTACAATAACTTCTATAAGCCATTGTTCCAAGAAAGATGCTCCTTCTTGAGTACAACGTTATAAGCCATAAGACATCATATCTACACAGATGGTGACTCAGGCATCTGGTTGCATTTGCAAATGTTTCTGGTATGAGCAGTTCAATTTTTTGCTTTACACAAGGCCTGCCAAAAAAAAAAAAAAAAAAGAATCTAACAATAGCCACAAATATTGCAACTGCAGACCAATGCTACATTTTTCACATACCTGTATTTGACAGCAAATTGCAAAAGAATTTATCAATTGGAGTGAATTTTCCTATTACACTGTTGCCATTTTGTTTGTTAGCCAAGTAATTAACCAATAGGAAACCAGTGTGAGAATCATCAGGAACTTGTCGAAAACCAGTTGTGGATTGAAATCATAAGCACAGCATGAGACAAGCACAAGGGATGTGAGAAGGAAAGCTACTTGCCTCACTGGGTGTGGATTTTTTCTCCTGTCTGTAGCTGGCTGGCAGGGGAGCTGGGGCCTCTCTCTGTATTGTTCCACTCTTGATGTGCCAATAGTATGCTCCATCCTCATCTGAAACATCAATTTTAGATCATACAGCTATCAACTTGAAAGGCTGATACTTTCTTCTGTTGTTTCTCAAGAACAGTGCAACCTGCCTTTAAAGAAATTTAAAAAAAAGTAGCTCCTGAATTGGTTAGTTTGGGGGACATCTACAAGAACAGTTGGTTGCTATGGGAACACATATTTTCTGGCTCCAGGGCTCTGCAATTCTGTTTTTCAGCAGAAGACTTGAGGGCTAGTAAGTCTCATTTAAGTAGCTTCCTGTCCAAGACTTGTCCATCCATGCAAATATCACTTAGAAAACTAAAATTTGTGGTTGCCCCCAGGGCTAGTGTTTTGTAATTCTAACTTACCCTGATTGGAATTTGACTTGTCCCGGGCTAGAGGACATGCAAATTCGTGAGCCCTGGGTTCCTAATTTCCATGTCACCAAACGGCATAAATTTCCACCACAAAAACATCACAAACACACCTTATGCCACACCCACATTTTCATTCTAAATGTACCAAAGTTCTACCTATGAACTTCAGGCAAATGATAATCAGTTTCCAGTTTGGGGACCTTTATGTATAATTCAAGTTTCATCTGTGTAAGTGTTGATATCAAAGTGCTCATTATAATGAATTTACTCTCAGTAACTTGAAGGTTTTTCACTTTGCATAAAACATGCAGAAGTACATGTCCATTGTATGACCTAAACTTGAGCAAGCAAGCAGTCCTACTGAGGGCAAGATGGCCACACCTACCTTCACACCTCTCCCAGCCTGGGGGCAGGAGGTCTGCAACGATTACTTCCTCATTGTCATCACTCTGGTACTCACTGTTGTCCTGTAACACACGATAGACACACATCAGTCAAAGGCAGGTCACAGCTCACATACTCAAAATACACTTTGTGTATACATGTACATGTATTTGAAATTTTACGACAGAAATTTCAAGTCCACTGGAAGAAACTGTAGCCCCAAAATGTTTTTAGTACAAAATACTGAGAAAGAGCTCAAGTCTTCTCAATATACATACATGACACACACACAGACCTCTGATACAACCCCAGCCTGCATTGACATGACTTGACAGGATCACCTCTGCAGGAGGACTGATGGGCATATCCCGTACAGGGTCCCTCTTAGCAAATGCCAAGGAATGGCCGACCGGCCAAACTGTGTGGTCCTGCCCTGTACAATAACAGTGCTTAAAATCTACGGGACATATGGTCAGCATTAACAATTTGTAAACTAGAAAGGAGTCAGCTTGAGACATGGCACTGAGCCTTCAGAATTAGACAGAAGGAAAGTCTTCACTGAAGTTGTCTTACACAAGATGTTCGGACACCTTCTTGCACATAGCTGTAGCAAAATTGAAAGCAGGCCAGCTTTGTTCATTCATCTTCCAGCCCCTGCCACATCTCGGTCAATTCAACGATATATTGATTTAAATGATCATTGCCAAGCAAGTATGGTCTTCTCTGCTTATATTCAAGTCTATCACTGCATCCTCTTTCATCATTTTCCTGTGATCTTCCACTATTTAAAAACCTCCAATTATGTAGATAATTATGTCTGATCATAGTCTGCAAAACAGACCTTATTTTTATTTTTTCCTACATTTTACATCATGTCTGCCAGTAGCAAAAGGTTGCCTCACAGGCAAATATTCTCAGAACGTATCAGAAAATGTCCAGCCATACAGCTCCTTACCCGGTTAACGTTTGCTTTTTGTTTTGTTTTTATTTTCTTGTTTGTATTTTTTCTTCCGTTTTTTGTGTGTTTTTTGTTTTTCATTTTCAGATCTAGCAGACCTCCAGTTGGCTGACTTGGTTTAAATTGAGCATAAATGCCAATTGAGGCAGGAGACTTGTTGTCTAGGGGGAGACAAGGTTCTGCACCACATCAATTAGTCCTGCTGTATCCCACGCATGTATTATGCATAACCCTCCAGCTGGCAGCAGGCCAGAAGGAACCTCTTGATCAGTTGGCTTCACCAGAGGGGGCTATGGCTGTATGGTCTCTCAAGTTATCATGAAGATCAAACCACCTTGTAAATATAGTGAACCTGACCTTCAAGACCACCCCTCTACTTTTATAAATGGACTGGTCCATGGTCTTTTATACATCAAGCAAATAAAGCAACAAACAGCAACTTTCATAGGGAATACCTTGCAACATGTGTACATTTACTTTGGGGCCCCATGAAGTGGTCTTTTAGTGATCCATCTAGACACTGGTTTGTATTGTTTTTATTGCACTCAAATCTTTGTTCAAAGAAAAATGGGACCTCCCTGATTTACATCCCAAGAGACCCTGAGCTTGAGCCTGAGCCTGAGCCTGAGCCTGAGCCTGAGCCTGAGCCTCAGCCTGAGCCTTGGTTATATTTGCAGGTATAGTGTACTCTCTCCCTTTCTAAGTACCCCTACCCCCTTACGCACCCCTGTACAACTTTCAGTGTCAGAAAACACTCAAGTACTCAATAGTAACTGTACTTATTTTCACATGTTCAAATTTTCTAAAAACCCATTTCATTGTGCATTTATTTTCATGGTATTGTACCATTAGCACAATATACTAGAACAGTAAAAGTAACTGCATTTACAATAACTATCCTACAATTTTCTACAGATGGGTTTTTTACATTGAAAACATATATTGGAATCTGAATCACACATTCTGAAAATGTTGTTAGCATTCTGGGTGTTATATTGGAACAAAACCACATGTAGAGGGTTAACTTGTACTGACAAATGGCTGTTAACCCCCACTGGTATCTTCCAAACATAAATTCCCTTGTTTCTTAAAAAATCTTGTGAACTGGATCAGATGAGAATTCTTTTTGTTTTTTTATTCCAAACCCTTTTTCAATCAACAAAGAAGACACAAAGGGTTACCAAGGACCAAATGTCACATAATTCTTCTTTCCAGGCACAGGGGATGGAGTCATTAAGCCGCAAACACAACACAATAAATAATATTTTAAGCCTCTGAATCAGAGAAACACCTGTGGGACAATAAGCCCCAAGTACAGACAGTGTACCATGGTGACCACACAATAGGCTATCAGAGTAAGCCATCCCAATATACAGTGGTGCTCTATGTAAGATTATTGGAACACGTAAGAACTTAAGCGTTTTATGTTTCCATGGTAACTATAAATCTCATCGACTGATAACTCAATAACCCTATTCACTTGTTCACTCTTCCCACAGCAATATTTATGGAGCTTGTCACAACTTTTTTGACTTTTGTCCTCGTGAAGATACAGACTTGCATGCTGGTTTTACCACCTATTTTATCGTCTATCTGTTTAACCTTTTATTTATGCATATGCTACCAACACCACACTCCATTAAGCATGGAAAACAGTTGGTGGTCCCATCTGATGTGAAAGAGCAAATACCTTTTCAATGCAATTATTGATTTTGATTCAGTTTTATGCTTGAAACCTCTGGGCATTTATCCTAAATGCCTTCAAGTTAAACCACCACATGATTTTTTTCCCCCATCATAATGCCTCAGAGACAATGTAGCTGTGACTTGCAGTCAGTGACAATGCTCAATGATACAGCAGGCCAGGGGACTGCTGCCTGCACACCTACAAACATATTGTCACAATTTCCAAAACAGGCTGTCAATATAACGACTTCTACACCAAGAAACTGCACATTTTGAGCTATTAATTTCAAAAGCATTTGTCTAAAAGAGGAATCAAGTATAAAAGGTCTGTCAGGTGATAACTGTACACAGACAGATCATTAACCCCGCACTCAGTGTACAGGCTCAATCTCTATTTTCAATCCATTTAATGCAATCAAATGATGACATCATCAAAGTTGTGGATCTGGGTTAAAGGTGTACAGTAGAATCCTCAAGCTGGGACAAAAACCAAGAAGTGTGCCACTTCTTGGCTTCCAGCAACATATTGCAGGTATTTTTAGCAGACAATTCAAACACATGAGAAAATTTGGATCACTGAAAATCAAGGGGTTAATTATTTTAGTAATTAATCAACTGTTGTGAAAGCTAAGGATACACTTTACCTTTCACATTGGAAAGTGCACTTGTGGGATGTTAATGCCATGCAGTTTTAATTCTAAAGCTTTACACACTCTTCTGTGAGTGAATTTTGAGTACAATATGGACACATTGCAGTTCATTAAGCTTTTGACAGTAAATTGTAGATCTACCCCTGATACATCATGATTACATTCCCCCAGAGTCTAGTTCCATTAAACATGTTCACCAACAGAATGAAGCAATATGCCATCTGCATGATTTTCCCACATAAATTATTCTCAGTTCCTGTTGCCAGTTTCCTCTTTGCAGATGCTTCATTCCCTGCTTGCAACTGACAGGGGTTAACAATAAAATATGAAATGCAAATACTAAAAATGGAATGGAAATAACTGCAGATAAAGATACATATTCTTACAAGAGGTTCATAAGGTATTTCCAACAGTCTCCTCTTGTCTGGCATTTCTGGGGTCAGCTGGCAACTCCTTGTTTACACATTGACACAAGCACCATTTGTACCTAGCCACCGAGGACTTGCCAAAGGTGTTCTATTTTCTGTTCAGCCAAACCATACTTGAATCTGAAGAATTCCATGTTCTGTTTGGTGGCCCATCCACTGAACCACCATTCCAGTTGAGCTAATGCTCAGCCACAGTATACATCCAGCCTCCTGGTGCACTTTAGCTAATCAGCAATCTCTCCTCTCGTTCAGACTCACTTCAGACGGTTTATGTCTGCCACATCCCTCCATGCAGACACTTGTTTGCTTATAAACGATGGAGTTTCAATGCTAGGATATCACAGATTCACGATGAAGCCTGATGTTTCTCCATTTTGCAGCACTTGCCATGCCGCATTATATATACATGGCGTTGACTTGAAATCCATGCATGCAGCAGACTAGTATTGAGCAGAGCATCGCCTGTCAGGACATTTGCTTGGTGAGGACCACCACCAGCCGTGAATGATCACTTGATTATACAATGGTGTACACTCCAAGGGGGGCCACTCCACATAGAAAATTTGGCAATTTCCTCACAAACAAAATATCGGGGTTCAGCAAGCAATCATTGCTAACGAAATTTCCCATGAATATTGTATTTGCAATGACTTTAGTCATCTGCTCTGCCACTGGAGACGCAACATCGTGTTCGTCACAGCCACGCTGACAGGCATCCAGTGAAGCAGGGATCTGGTTGAAGGTCCTGCTGGCTACGCCAGACAACTGTCTTGTCCTGAATGGATTCGCATCAATACTGTTCCATGACAGGTTTAAGGTTTAATTTCCCCATCTGTGCATCTCTCAAATCACACATAAAAATTATGGCAATGAACATACAGCAATGTTGTAGAATTATATTGCTCCCTTGGGCATCATGATCTGAATGTACATTAAATTTACGACAAAGTAATCCTGAAATAATTTGTTGGAAGACCCCTATGACCTGGAATACGGTGTTTGTCTGTCAGACCCTTCTTGAGTAAAATAAAATACACAAAGTCCACTGTTTTCCATTCCAATAGAATATACAGCTTTTTGTGCTTCCGAGTAAAACCCTGCATCCCATACATGACTAAATCTGACGGATGAAATCGAACCTATCCAAGCCAAAACTCATGACAATATTGGCCTAAATGCTTGCAATATCAACCAGTGTGTGCCAATTCTTTCAATTCCATTACGTATTGTTTAGAGGAGCAGGGGTCTGCAGGGGTCTGCTCCCTGGGCTGTGAGGCCCACATTGTGTCTTTTCTTCCCATAATTCTCAATGGTTGATTGATACCTTAGTATTGATATTCCAAACAGAGGCCATACTAATATATACATGACAGGAATTGTGAAAAGACTTTCCATTCCTCTCTGTTGTTCTATGTATTGATCAATCTTGTGAGAGAAAAACATGTTTGCTGTGAAAAATACCAGACACCAGAATAGGTCACTGTGTGCTGACCTTCCCTGGGACTATTACCAACTTATAGCCAGAAAAATTCCTCTAAGTGCTGATGGGATTTCACCTTAATATCCCTTCAGTGCTTCCATCCATTGTTTTCCTCATTATGTCCACCCTGGTACCATTTGCAAAAGCATTTCTATTAGAGGCCCAAGCCATACAATAAACTTGGAGAATCAGGTTATTTGCACAAAGCTGCCACCAGGGGCTGTCCTGTGGCACACCCAGTGCTTGTTACATTCAGTCTGCAGAGACGTTTGTTAACAGCCAATCGGTTTTGACTTCTCAGCCAGTTGATCACACTGGTCAGCTTCCTGTCTTCGGGGGCAGAGACAGAATTGTTTCACAGTTATACCTACTATTCACAACTATCCCCACTACCAGGAGAAAGTGAGTTTATTCTGTAGGTGATCTTAAAATGCAGGCAAATTAACAATTAACAGATAATTGTTATTGTTTTAAGTGTCTTAAGGTAATGTTTAACTGGGTTTTGGATAATTTTGTTCATTTTGCATTTTTGAGACCTTTTTTGCAGACATTTATGCTATCTGTCACATGTCCAAAGTTAAAAAGTTCTAGCTCAAACATTATCTGAAGAAATGAATGAATATTGTAAATGTTTACATGATAGACAGTCAACCATGTTAACCTTTAGATCTTGATTACAGACAACAGGTATCTGACCAAAATAGCTGTTTTCACAAGGACATGTCTCCTAACTAATCTGATTTTAATTACACAAAAGCTACTTTACTGATAAAACCCTTGTAAGCAAAAACACATGAGATTTTCTCAGAAACAATCAGTCCTTTGACCAATGTGTATCAAAAGTCCACACTTCTGCAAACTTCACCATTTTTTAGAAAAGTGATAGTTTCCTAATTTTGCAGATATATGTATTGAGATAATACTAGTGCAAGATTGATTTATCTTGTAATTTTTTTTCAAGATAGGTCAAAATTTTATAAGTACTACATTGTTACCAAATAGTTGCATTTAAACAATTTTGAACTCTGAGTTCCACCTATAGTACTCGCAGATTGTGAAAGCCTTGTGGCAAGCTGAGTATATATATATATATATATATATATATATATATATATATATATATATATATATATATATTGGCTTACTGTGTCAGGTATACATACATCTGTGACATTTGGTATTTCAGTGAACTCCCTTTGCCTGGTTGAACAGTTGACATAAGATGGTCTTCAAAGCAGGTACTATTGTACTGTCATGCAAGTGACATTTCATGATTTCCCACTCTTGTCTAAAATCAGTTGACCTCCCCCCCCAATTCTTCATCTTTCCCGTCTGTTTAGCTCTGGCACTCGTTTGCTGTCAGCCTCTGGATGGATGGCGAACATTTTTTTCACCTTCCTAAACAGAACTTGGTAGATGAGTTCTGTCACTATAACATGTCCTAGGTCAACAGCTTTCCTTGGAGTTGGGCACTTAGCACTCAACCCAGGTCAAATAAAGCTGTCTACTTGTCTAAAACTCCTCCTTACTTCAAGGGGGAAAGCGCTCAATTGTTATTTCTTTTTTATATTTTAATCAGAAAATAATAGGGAAATATACCAATAATTCACTGTCACAAAGCATAATTTGATTTGGTTCGACTTTATTCAGGTATTAATCATAAAATATAAATACACAGAGTGAAAAAAAAAGTAAATTAACATCTTTAAAAAGGAGCTTAGAGTTAAAAGGAAAACAGGTGAATCATCCAAGCCTTAATGCCTACCTGGGATATAAACATAATAAAGTTGTTAAGATTTATTTCCATTGTGGTCTCTGGTAGTCCCAAGACTGGGTGGCTTGGAAGAGTGGATTTGGATGGAATAACAAACTAAGAGTATCACCGATATGCTTTTAAAATACAAATAATTTAATTAAACTTTATTATCTAGAAAGCATGACATTTGTTATATGTATTTGAACTGCAGGTTTGAAGGTATGGATTGAGTCCCTGGACTTGATATCTGAAGGCAACTGATGCCACAGTTTGATAGGAGAATAAAGGGGGGATTTCATACCCCCCCCCCCCCCCCAACTCTTGGGACCACCAGGAAATCCACACTTGAATGAGTAAAATGGTTGTGAGCATCATGTGTCTGGACTATATTTTCTTTCATATAATCCTGAAAGGTGCCTCTCATTATTTTAAACATGTATCAGCTGGTTTTGTTCCACTCCGCTTGAAACATCCAGTCATCCAAGATCAGAAATTTGTTAAGCACCAATATGGACTCCTGCCTGCCAGTTATTAATAAGGCGAATCATTTTGTTTTGACAAATTTGGAATTTCTGTTTTGTTTCCCAGGTGAAAGTGCTGTGCCAAGTCGCACACACACGTAGTCAAAGTGAGGCTGGACAAGGGATGAACCCAGAAGTCTCCTCACTCTAGTGCTCAGCCCTAGTCCTTGCCTATGCAAAAATTTGAGTTTAGAGATGATTTTGTTCAAGGTTGACTCTGCATGGAGCTCTCTAGAAACATTCTGGTCCAGTAACATTCACAAACATTTGACCTTAGAGGATAATTTTATTTCTTGATTATTGCATGTGATTTGGAGAGACAGGACTTTCTCCATTTTAGGTTTTGTGCCAAACAAAAATTGATTCTGTCTTGCCCAAATGAAGGGAATCAGAAATTTACTTCTTTCTAGGAAAACTGGGGACATCAAATTTTATAATGCTTTCAAACCAATTCAAAACCTGGTTCAAAGAAATGTCAAGTTAACAGAAAGTAACTAAATTGAGGACAAGGTCCAAGAAATCTTGGCAATTCAAAAAACTTCTTGGTTATGCACATGACAAAAAAAAAGAAAAAATCCCAAAATAATATGCCTCCAGGAGTATAACAACAGTCTTTGAAAGTTCAGGCAGAGCCCAGCAGTCTAACTATTTCTTTACTGATATTGCTTCAGTATTAGTGGAGAAGTTGCCAGCTGCTTCTAAGCTTTTTGACAGTGATCGTGTTGATAACTTCTGTATCTCTAAATTTAAAGGAGTTCAAGTGGATTACTTTTCTTTCAATAGTCTACAAAAACAGGATATCCAGAAATTGCTAGGCAAACTCAAATGAAAGAGTGCTGGGCTAGACAAAATTCCTCCTAAATTTTTGAAGGAGGGTAAATAAATTATTACTCTTTCCCTTAGGGATAGTTCAACATTATCATCATTTTTGAATTAGTACTTAGGGTACTAAATTTCATGACCCCCCTCCCTCCCCCCAAATTAGTACTTTAAAATGATGATTTTCCCCCCAAATCATATCAAAATTGTACAAAACAGGCCAAAAATTGACCATCATTTTCCATATCCTGTGAAAGTGTACAGACCCATTTAACCCCCTCCCCCCTTGCATACTGTAAGTGCTAATTCAAAAATGATGAAAATGTTGAACCATCCCTTACTCATATTGTCAATCTGCCCCTTTCAACTGGCTCTGTCCCAAAAGAACTAAAGTCAGCAAAAAATCATTCCCTTACATAAGAAACACAGTCGCAATGCTCCAGGTAATTACAGGCCAGTATCAATATTGTGCATCTTCTCCAAAATTGTGGAAAAAGATTGTTTACTCTCAACTGGAGGCATATCTGTCTAAATCTAATATTCTTTATGATTTTCAGTCCAGCTTCAGATGCAACTACTCAACAGAATTTTGTCTTATTCATTTGATGGATGATGTAAGAATGACTGCGGACAAAGGTTTTTACACAGACAGGGTCCTGCTTGACCTACTCGTGAGTCATAGATATGCACTCCAGGATTAATTGACAGACAAAGTACATTGATTCAATTTGTTTGAATAGAGATGGATTTTGTGCAATGTTACTCTAATCTCATAATCTGCCTTTTAAGTCCAGTCATTACACTAATTTCAGATTCAATCAAATCCTAGTTATCAGCAACTCAAGTTAATTTAACTCTTTCATTATGATTTTTGCTAAAATCTCATCATGTGTGTGCGTGTGTGCGTGCGTGCATGCGTGCGTGTGTGTAAGCAATTGGACTGGACCGGTCACAATGAATAATTGTCAGTATAAAAATTTTGACCACTTTTATCACTTTCTATGATTCATTAGGGACTGGTGGGTAACAGCATATCCATGTCTATCTTTCTACAGGTATGTATGTATGTATGTATGTATGTATGTATGTATGCATGTACTTATGTATGCATGTACTTATGTATGTATGTATATATATATATATATATATATATATATATATATATATATATATATATATATATATATATATATATATATATACTGAAGGATAACTTCTCTGTTGCTACATAAAATACATGATTGTGACTGCACAGTACAAAGGCTTGGCCTTACTAAACTAAATTTTAAATTGTATTTAAAATTAAAAAATTGATGGTACTTCAATTTCAAGAACAGAACTTGATTTTTCTGGTTTGCGCGTACATGGAAATTTGAACTGGAATGCTCATTTGCATAAATAGGTAATAAGGTTTCAAAAGTAATCGGGATTTTCCAAAGAATTTGCCTATACGTTCCAACAAATAGCCTACTAATGATGTACAATTCTCTGTTCTTGCTACATTTAAACTTTGGCATTCTTGCTTGGGGACACTGTTAAGATGGCACAAACAAAGCTAGGCACTCAGAGGAGTGCTGTCTTCAACCCGCTTTCCTGTTTTGGTTTTTATTTTTAGACCCATAAATCTATATAAATTCTTGTTGCTTGGGATCTTTACATTACATAGACACCAAGAAAAAATTTTAAAATCCTTTTTTTTTGGGGTGAAAAATGGACATTTTACAAAAGGGTTCGATTTGGCAGATTTTTCTCGAGATTCTCCAAAAATATAGTACTTGAAAATTTGCAAAATGAAACTTCATAGTCATGTCTAGGTTTGGTTCCTTCATTTTTTCCACAAACGCAATAGATAAATTGTAATCGAATATTATGATACTCGTGAAGATGAACACTTCTTCATGTTTAGAAGGCATAAAACTGCCTAAAAAACATACTCCAAAATGCAAGGCACCAGTCCTGGGCATGTCTACGAAGTTTAATTTTGCAAATTTTTGAGTTTTTAAGTACTTTATTTTTCGAGAATCCCGAGAAAAATCTCCAAATCAGACCCTTTCGTAAAATGTCTGTTTTTGGCCCCAAAAAAATGATTAAAAAAATTTTTTCTTGGTGTATATGTAATCTAGAGATCCTAAGCAACAAGAATATATATAGTTTTATGGATCTAAAAATAAAAACCAAAACAGGAGAGCAGGTTGAAGACGGCACTCCTCTAAGTGCCCAGCTTTGTTTGTGCCACCTTAAGACTGTGTCTTTGTATCACAGAAGGCTGTTCATCTCATGTCTAATGCTTCATACATGTTCATCTCATGTCTAATGCTTCATACATGTTCATCTCATGTCTAATGCTTCATACATGTTCATCTCATGTCTAATGCTTCATACATGTTCATCTCATGTCTAATGCTTCATACATGTATATTGCACATACAGATCCTCTGTTTAAACAGTTTAAGATATTAAAACTTAATGACACTCTATGTTTAAAAGCATTAAAATTTTATTACAGATATTCTAGACATGAAGTTCCCTGATTTTCTATCAATATGCTTGAACCACCTGGACCTACCCATTCTTATCATACCCGGTCAAGTCGCATGGCAAGAATTCCAATACCACATAAAACAACATCTTGTACAAAAGACAAAATTCATACACACAGCTATTCTGGTTTTTCAAATTATACAAAGCTGTATTATATAAATAACTACAATGATGTATATACCATACCCAATTGTTATGTGAGTAACAGCTAAGTGTCTCTATTATGCAGTTACAAACCTAATAATTTTTTAATTTTTCAAGTAATATGTGTCTCTTGTATGTTGTTTAAAGGTGTTGCTAATTTGTTTATATTAACTTTTCCTAGGTGGCCCCTGGGATAGCGGGTTTTCATACCCTTAGTTGGGGTCATCTGGACTTAGTTTCTGTGTATATTATTTATTGATAGTTAACCACTCTGGTATACACATGTTGTTTTACACATATGACCATTGTTAACTTTGCTGGTTTTTGTAAGTCAAATAAAAAACATTCTGAGTTCTGAGTTCTTACTGTGACAGTGGTTGTCATGATAAAATGTGATTCAACTTGAAATTTTTGAATCTCAGTACATTTACAAAAATGGCCTGCTGTAGAATGACTGCTGGGTTTAGAGTGTCCCTAATCAGGCTGGTGATTGGTGGAACAAAAAGAGTCACAATAGGAGAGGTCAGAATTAGCTCTAAGGTGTGTATTCGTCCCAATACACAACTAAATACACAAACATCTGGTGGGCTAGAACTGTATATTCCCATTAGTTTGTATGTTAAAACAATCTTTAATAAACTTGTCACTTTTGTAGCTGTGGTTATATGATTTTTGTGAGGTATTTAGTTATGCATGTAGATTCACTGTCTGAAATTTGGTGTTTCTATGTGCAGTAGTTTTCAAGTTATTAAGTTGCAAATTACAATGTAAAGCAATGGGAATACACAGCCCTAGCCCTCCACTGACTGGAGTGCCCTCTTTTAGGCAGTTCTTGAAACTTCTGTTCTTGCCTCTGCCTATTAAGTCCTGAGAACAGGACTGAGTGACCACACAGTTACAAACAGTTGGTGTTTGGCTCCTGAGAACAGGACTGAGTGACCACACAGTTACAAACATTTGGTGTGTGGCTCCTGAGAACAGGACTGAGTGACCATACAGTTACAAACAGTTGGTGTGTGGCTCCTGAGAACAGGACTAAGTGACCCCACAGTTACAAACAGTTGGTGTGTGGCTCTTGTGTATAATGAGATATTCACAGTGTTTATTTTTTTACAGATCTGTCTGACATATAAGGATCTCTTTACATATAGTTTTAAGTACTTTTGACCCACTGAAGTTTCAGGAAATTTTACTTGTGGATATCTCTATGCTTTACATTGGAAATGACAATTCTTGTGTAAGACTTGCCATGGCCCCTGCCTGTCTGCCAGCCTGACTGAGCCAAGGCACTGACTGCCCCAAGAAGCTTGAAATTATACGGCTCTCTAAATTCAACAGAGATGTAGTTGCTGCACACCAGTGCACAATTTATCCCTCTGCAGACAAAAGTAGTCTTCACTCTCAAGCAAAATGGGCAGTGAATGGGTGTGTCATTTGGCAAACACAGTCCTTGCCTGTGCTCTCTTTCAACTCCACCAGTCAAAAATCTGAGTGATACCACTGTGATGGTGAGAGGCAGATGAAGGACATACAGATGCCGGTAACACTCCTCAGACCTCTTCATGTCAAAAATTATGATTTGCCTGAGGTCCACCTGAAGGGCTGTGTGCAGCTTGTTACTTGCTGTGTGTCTGTGTGTCTGTAGCTATACATACACTTATGCATGCATGAACATTTCTCTTTTCGTTATATTTTCCCTAGAACTTAGTCATTTCCATTTAGCTCTGCAGAGTACACCCAGCAAAGGCTATTACTGAATTCCCACTTCTTATCCTAATGGAGAGAGAAACAATTGTAATGCAAGACTGATGTTGCCTTTACCATGTGCACTGTTGCAAATATACAAGACAAGCTTGATACATATATTGATTTCCAATCGCTGAATAAAATATGTTTAAACCATACATGCATCGAGTAATCCTTTGCTATAAATGATGGATATGAATGCACCTACAGAAGACGTCTCTTAGATACATTTGTCACCATGGCAACATAAACATCACAGCACCCTGTCTTTCCTCATACTTGAAGAATTCAGATCCTACATCTGAACTTCGCTCATGCACTTCATGACAATTTTCTCCTCATGAAATCCTGCATGTCTGGGTCAGTGTTAGACAGGAAGGACATGTCTACGTGTGGTGATATATTACAGCATTGAACGGAGTCCTCAGTAAAAGCACGAGAGGATAGGTCGCCTTGGCCTTTACTGAATGCCACACCCTCTCCTTCTTGTAATTAATTCCTGCTTCTGGAATACAAAATGTACTCCACTTCTCTGCCAATTACTAAATAAATTATCAAACACAAAAGTGCTATTATCAAGAACTAAAGTATCTTTGATCACGTAAATATTAGACTTCAACAGCCCTTTCATTACCACATAGTACCATTGCTTTCTCAACTACCATGGTTGACACCACATAGTACCATTGCTTTCTGAACTACCATGGTTGACACCACATAGTACCATTGCTTTCTGAACTACCATGGTTGATACCACATAGTACCACTGCTTTCTGAACTAACATGGTTGACACCACATAGTACTACTGCTTTCTGAACTACTATGGTTGATACCACACAGTACCATTGCTTTCTGAACTACTATGGTTGATACCACACAGTATCATTGTTTTTTGAACTACCGTGGTTGACACCACACAGTATCATTGCTTTCTGAACTACTGTGGTTGACACCACATAGTACCATTGCTTTCTGAACTACCGTGGTTGACACCACACAGCACCATTGCTTTCTGAACTACGGTTGACACCACATAGCACCATTGCTTTCTTAACTACTATGGTTAACACCACATAGTACCATTGCTTTCTGAACTACGGTTGACACCACACAGCACCATTGCTTTCTGAACTACGGTTGACACCACATAGCACCATTGCTTTCTTAACTACAATGGTTAACACCACATAGTACCATTGCTTTCTGAACTACCATGGTTAACACCACATAGTAACATTGCTTTCTTAATTATCATGGTTAACACCACATAGTACCATTGCTTTCTAAACTACCATGGTTAACACCACATTGTACCATTGCTTTCTGAACTACGATGGTTAACACCACATAGTACCATTGCTTTCTAAATTACCACGGTTAACACCACATTGTACCATTGCTTTCTGAACTACGATGGTTAACACCACATAGTACCATTGCTTTCTAAATTACCACGGTTAACACCACATTGTACCATTGCTTTCTGAACTACCATGGTTAACACCACATTGTACCATTGCTTTCTAAACTACCATGGTTAACACCACATAGTACCATTGCTTTCTAAACTACCATGGTTAACACCACATTGTACCATTGCTTTCTAAACTACCATGGTTAACACCACATAGTACCATTGCTTTCTAAACTACCATGGTTAACACCACATAGTACCATTGCTTTCTGAACTACGATGGTTGACATGAATTAGTCTTCTTTCAGCATGTACCAGTACTTGAAACAAAAGGTCAATCTATTCTCACTGAATCAATTCATGTGCAGACAATTAACAGCATGGACATCCTGTGCGTCAGTTCTGGTCCAGAAACTACACTTCTTTAAGATGGAAGATCACTTTATCTGATGCTCTGGCCATATAAGCTGTTGACAAAACACTCAAACAGAACACCCACAGGTGTACAGAATCAATGTTTTCTCACTGACATTTTCTTTTTTTTTTCAAAAAAAAATTCTTCCTTCCCTTTCTGATTACAGTGTACTATGAAAAGAATTTTTAATGAGCACATTCTGTTCAGTTGTATTTTTTTGTGATTTTTTTCCTGACAAAATGGCAATGTTTTCTACTTGATCAATCCAATTAAATCCCTTTCCCCTTGCAATAAGACCCAGTCCTCAGTTCTCTTTGGTGTGGCTTGGGTGCTAAATGTTTAACTCATTACATACCAGTCCCTGATATTTACGTATGTTTACCTAGATTTCAGACGGCAATTGCACATTTAAATTCCTCATGAAAAGAGCTTTCGTTCAAGTACCAACATGCCTATCATCTTAAGTCAGTGGTTCTGGCACTGCCTGGCAAGTCAAGCTACAGCTGCCACAAGGGCAGCTGCAGCATGACTTGTCAGGCAGTGCCAGAACCACTGACCAAGGCCTATGATCATGGTATGGAATGAATTAAAAGGTCCCATCTTTAATTCTTATAAAAACCGCTTTTCATTGTTGAAATTAGTTGGAAACATTGACAGAGACAACATTTGACCAGCAGATGGTTTGGGCTGGTTTAAGGTGGAAAGGATTAATGATAGATTATAGTTCATACATTACATAACACTAGTTTATATATTACATAACATTAGTTTAAATATTACAAATCACCAGTTTATATATCACATAGCACTAGTTTATATATTATATAACACTAGTTTATATATTACACAACACTAGTTTATGTTACATTACACTACTTTATATATTACATAGCACTTTGGAAACCAGGTTAGGTTTTGTGCGCCACACATAAGAGCAACCTTCCATCATAGACTGATGTCCGAGTTGTCTGTTTAATAATATTTGGACAAATGCTACAGCAATATTGTCATGTGATATATATACATGTATCTGAAGGTAGCCATGGCAAGCTATCATTAATACCTGAATCTTACATTATTCACATTAGTCATAGTTCTTGGAACTGGAGAAAAAAATTGAGTTCATTGCCGAAGGAATACAGATGACACACATGTGCAACCACAGCAACATGCCCTGCATGCTGCTATGCTGCTATGCCGCCCCACGCACGCATGTGCTTGGCCTGCAATGATTGGTGCAATGCCCTCATGTCTTGGCACACTGGTGTCCAAAGCTTCCCCAAAGTGGCATTTTTTTTTTTTTTGTTACAATTATTTATGTTAGTATCAAAAGTAACAAGAGAAACTTCATGTCAGCCTAAATACAAGCGAAATTGTACTTTTGACATAAATATGAAAATTACCATCATCGTTGTTTGATTTCATCTTGATGACAGCCACCTTTTCCATGATGTCACCCATGTGATGACATCAGAAACGCATGTTATCAAGCAAAAATCAACCAACAAAGAGTACAATTGAAAGGACATTTAATCTTTAAATGCAGCATAACAAATGATGCCACAGCAATCTTACTCTTAATACCTTACAATGATCACTACGTGAACTTGCAGTTCTTAACAATGCCAGGTCTGCCTTGGGCGTTGAGTATGAAAGGGTGATCAATGCTTCCCTTCTTTGCATCACGTTTCCATCCAAAATTTAGTGGGCTGTTTCCATGATGGTGTTTCAAGTGGAAAACGACTTCCTATAAACACCATCTAGCTCAACAATGAACATTTATGTTGGGTCATCTCCCAGGAGTTTATCTATTCTGAGCCACCAGCCTTTGGATGAGCGTGTGTATTCAATGCAAGTTCTTACTTTCACATGTATAAATATTCATGGTTTTTGTACTTCACCCATTTAAGTGAAGTTTTAATTCAACTATTTAGAACATAGTTCCTATCAAACCTATGTTAAAATACTATTTCACTGTGCTTTTATTTTCAGGTTGATGCCTTCAGTAAAATATGTGAAAATGAAAACATGTACATTAAGTGAATTTTTAGAGAAGTTTGCATATGTACCTCTAGGAAGCCTCTATGGATTCTTTAAAATATGCCACTAAAATATCAATGTTGACATTTCAGCTGCAAACTCCCTTTTCATTTGTGTTTTTATTAATGTATTGTTGCATATTTGATTTATTTTTTCTTATCATAGATATGGCAAAGTCAAACTACTGAGGGGAGTCATAAGTTTATGTAGTTACCATTTTCTGCCCATTGACTTTTACATTTTGTTGCTCACATAAGAGAAAATCAATAAATTAAAGTGGTGTATAAATTTCTGAAATTACAGAAACACACACTCAATGAAAATATCATTCTATGAGTTGCTGCATTCTATTGGTCATTCCAAGTGCTTTCACAGACAAAATCAAATTGACATCCTTTTGCACCAATAGCATTCCATGTCCAGAGCTTACTCAGAGTGACCCCCCTGGTGCCCAAGCAAGCATGCACTTCAGCCTGGACATTTACCTCCTGTGGTTGCTCCCTCACCTAAGCACATGGTACCTAAACAGGTGGATCGCAATATATGGTCCAGATCTCTCATAAATTCCTAATTTTTGCTCCATTATTTATCTGGCACTGAATCCTCCATTCTTATTGCCAATTACAAAGCAATGTGGAAATCTCAAGGGGAAGATCTGGGTTCAGTTACTTTAGTCATGATTCACCTGAGATCATAGCTTTCAGGGCATCCTGGAGGGAGCATTTATCATTTCCAGCACCTTGGGAGCATTAATTATTCCATGCATCAATGGGAAACAATGGCTTTTTGTGGGTTTCTGAGTATCTGGTTTGGGTTGACTATGCCCTGCCCATGGAGTTTTACACTAAATATTAACTGTGACATGGTAATAACAATTACACTGGGGATTTTCTCAAGCAAACCTGCCTTTAATAAAGTTGATTGATGGCTATGGGGCAAACTAATTACTGCACCATTTCCAGTTATAGAATGACAGCAACCAACAACAGTGTGCTGGAATTTTTCTCTTCTTTCTTATTGCCAACAGTTGTCAGTTAAATGACAAATGCTGGAGTAATTTCATTCATAGGCAACGCATCAACTGTGTTTTATTTTATTCTTCAAATGTTTTTTTTCCCTTCCAAACAGTAATACTGTACAGATAATTGCTTGTTTGGTGAGGCAGCAAATTGCCTTTTATACTGTGTACCTGTGAACAGTGGCCCCCTCTTATAAGCCGCCCCCCCAAGTGAGAAGTCACTCCTTCCACAAAGGACACCTCTCCATAAATTACGCATGGCATTTTCATTTTATTTTCCCCCTCTAGAGGACCACCCCTCTCATAAGGCCACATTTAGGGTGCTCTTGGGGTGCCAATATAACAGGGGTCCACTGTGTGGATTTAATTGTACATCTTGCCAATGTCTTCTCATGCTGACCCTGTTACTATCATGAAAGTTCAACCAACAAAACAGTTCAAATCCATCCAAACTATTGTTGGTTGAATACAGGCAATCCTGTCCAATTTTCATTCTTTTCTCCACTGCATGGCTTCGCCACACAGGCAGCCCACAGTCACATGGCCACAGTGCAGGAGGTGCCTCCTTCCCTTGCCTGGACACCACACAGGCAGCCCACAGTCACATGGCCGCAGTGCAGGAGGTGCCTCCTTCCCTTGCCTGGACACCACACAGGCAGCCCTGTCACATGGCCACAGTGCAGGAGGTGCCTCCTTCCCTTGCCTGGACACCACTCATTTATCATGTATTTTATTGATATCAATTCATGCAATTTTGTCAGACTTGGAAATGTTGCATGATGTAAAAAAACAATTTTCTGATCCAGGATACAGGATGACAGCCACCCTGTCATCACTAGGATCAAACAGGAATATTCTGGCTGTACCTTGAGAAAAATCTAAATAAGCCAGTTCAGTGGTTGATATGTAGGTGCAACTATCTGCGACCAAGATGGATGAGTACACCTGGCCCAAACCTTAGATACCCAGACCATTAGCAATTTATCGTGGTGTACATCAAACCTCGGCAAACCGCGTAACCCTTTGTAACATGGTCCACAAGCATCAGTTACATACCAGTACGGACAGGCTGCTCTGATGTGGGCCATCAGGCTACATCTATAGAAGTCCTACCATTGATCTTATTACTATTGAGCAAGCCACAGCTGAACACTATTTGATGCCGAAATGCCTTTGACATGAGGAATATGGGATAGGTATTACTGAACGGCACGCCATGGTTGGGCGGCATCAGTAACAGTCAACCTCTGCCTGATCACTGTCCCTGCTGGAAGACAACTAATAACAAGTCATCAAATGTGTTCCCTTTGCTGAAAATTTTTTTTTGATCACCTATCTGACCACAAAAGTTTTTGGAAAAAAAGACAAATACTGCTGAACTCTGACTGAATTTAAAGGTACCATCTATGGTTGCGTTTTCCCTAAATTTTGAACAAAAATTATCTTTTGTCACTACTAGCAATGGAAGTTTGACAAACAAAACAGTTCTGCATTAAAAACACAAGGTTTAAACATGAAATGTGTGAACACTCTCATTCATCTACACCCAACACATTACAGTTTTACTACTGTGCACTCCATCTTGAGGGCAGAGCTCACTCCAGTATTTATTTTATTTACATTATGAAAAAGTTTCTGGTGGAGATGTCGAATCCTGGTCAATGTCTATTCACCGATTTTTGACTACATGTACCATCTGTTAAAGACTGCCTCTCTCGGTGCAGTGCCCAAAACATTCTGAACATAGGCTGGTATTGATTTGTTATTTCTTTGGTCTTTGGTGCAATTCTGTGGAGAGTATAAGGTGTCAAATTTTCACACGCTGGATGTTCTTGTATGCAGGGCATCTAATATCAATTTTTTTCTCTACAGTTGAAAAAGCAACTGTCTTCAGAAGTCCATGGGGACACCACTGCTTTACTGGGAAACAGATGCTTCTACAGAAGAGCCCACTACATCCTGGTATGATGGCACCACTGCATTCCCACCAGAATACTTCAGAAGAACCACTCCATCACCACTGAAGAAGGGCTTCATAATATTAAACCACTACATGGCCAAAGAAGAAAGATTCATAAAATTAAATTACAACACTACTCGCCCTGTATTCCAATTGTGTGAATGAAATATGTTTACACCAACACTACCATGGAGCCAGGGCTTGCAAGAGGGGAGCACCGCATTACCACTGATGAGTGGCATTGTAAGATTTATGTTATTACTACATCATTACATTACTATTAAAGAATGATCCACAATACTAAATCACATTATCACAAAAGTAGGGTTGCATAAGTGGAACCACCACATTACCACTGACGGGGGACTTTGTAAAATTAAATCACTACATTATTAGCTGAGACAGGCTTCCTACAAAGGGACCACCGCATTATCACTGATGGGGACTTTATAAAATTATTTCACTACATTATTAACAAAAACAGGCTTCCTACAAAGAGACCACTGCATTACCACTGATGGGGGACTTTGTAAAATTATTTCACTACATTATTAAAAAAACAGGCTTCCTACAAAGGGACCACTGCATTATCACTGATGGGGACTTTGTAAAATTATTTCACTACATTATTAACAAAAACAGGCTTCCTACAAAGGGACCACTGCATTACCACTGATGGGGGACTTTGTAAAATTATTTCATGACATTATTGCCAAACACAGGCTTCCTACAAAGAGACCACTGCATTATCACTGATGACACACTTCACACAAGACCACCACTCTATACCAGTGAACACCTCAGTGGCAGATACACTTACCTTGTTTTCTTTATTTTCATCTTTGTCTTTGCTGCGCTTCTTGAATTTCTTGTCGACGACGGCGTAGATGTCATTGTTGATAGGGCCCTGTACGTGTCTGCGTCCTGGCTGCACATCAGCCTGGATACCACTGTCATTGGAGTCTGGCGAGTTGATGTCTGTAGTCTTGATGTCAAAACTAAAAGGACACATAAGACACATCTGATGTCAGATAAAATATCAAGAGATAATTGCTGACTCTTTCTGTCTACATCACTGGTATATCTGTAAGGGGTTCTCAAAACTACTTAGCACAGATATGTCAATACTGGCTCCCTCAAATATGTACAATAAAATGGTTTTCAAATCAATGCAATTCCAAGTTCCATGTATATCTTATCAATGAAAAGAAAGTCACCTGAAAACTTAGTGTGGATCAACAAGTAACAATGATTGAGCTGTGGGGTAAATAACATTCCATACATTAAAATTACTATTATTTTTTTTCAGAAATTCATATTTTCAAAAGCTTGCAAAAATTCAGCACCTTTTGCCACTCAACTCTTTCAGAGCCAAATTTTGGACGGAGTCAACAGCTTTTCTTGCTGTACATTGGACGCAATGCGCCCAATGCATGCTGAGAAAAGCTGTTGACCTGGGGTATTCTCTTTGGCACAATAGACATACTGGTACTTGAATGAAAGTTTGTGTGTGTGTGTGTGTGTGTGTGTGTGTGTTTTTTTTTTAACGGGGAATATGAATCTGGAATCGCAATAATTCAAACTAGTTTGACTTGAGCAGATCGATTTAAGACGTGATTGGCACTGAAAGAGTTAATATAAACAGATTCTTCACAAAACATTTATGAAATTTCTGCAATTTCATGAAACACATATCAAATAGCTTTCACCCACCTTCCCCCTCAGTATATTTTATCATACCTGACATGATGGTTGTCATAGTAACAGAAGTTTCATGCGTTACTTTATCACGATTTTCCCTCAAAGAGCTGGGACATATACATGTAGATATGTAATATGACAGGACCTGCCAGCCTCTGTGGAAGTATGTACTAATGGCATGATCACATAAGTGGGGATTGTGCACTTTGTTGAAAATGATACGTACAACCCACATAAATGTACACAATAACACTGTTTTCCATAGCATCCAGGCACCTCATAGGAATTATTTTATGTGCTGAATTAACACTTTCTTGCTCAAACCAATAGATACAAGATGTACAAAGGATTCACCCTGACAACTTTTATCAACACATTTTGACCACTATCATACAAAACCAACTACAGGGCTGCATGAACAGCCCATGCTCAGCTGACCTAAGCTTGTCCCCCAAAATCAAGGTTGCAACTGAATAGATCTGTATTGAGCTTTAGCTGAGAAGTATTTCTCAGACAGACGATTGAGCCTCCTAAAAGCTTAGTCTGACTAGAAAGTCAGCTGAGCTAAAAATTGCAGTGCCACATGGTGAACAAATTAAGAGCTAGGAGTCCCTAGGAGTGTTCCTGTTTGATATCAAAGCAATTGGGTGAGTGGTTTTAGAGAAGAAAATTTTGTAAGATTTGCACCAAAACTGTACAAAAAAAAAAAAAATCATGAAAAATTCAAAATTCACTGATGCATGACCATTTGAACAAACTTGGTAGAAACCCACCCAAAGTACACTGCCACCAAGTTTGAAGTCAATCTGGTTGAAGGTTTCAGAGAAGAAGTAGAAAATGTGAATTAGAATGCCTACTGCCTTTCATGTACAGTACAACCTGTGCTTAGTGGGCACCCTTGGGACAGGGTAAAAGTGCCCACTCAAGACAGGTGCCAACTCAGCAGAGGGTCAGCCCGCTGGGTCATATAGTAAAGTACACATACATGTATATGTACGTAATATTCTGTAGGGGGCTGTACATGGCATTCATTTAGAACATATTAAAAACAACATCCTTGACATACTTCCTTTTATTAACCAGTAATTTCCTAGCTAAATGACAACTACTGATTGAAAAAAATAGGCATTGGAAACATTAATATCAGTGTTAAATGTCACTTGAAAAAGTGTGCAAACTTCATGTACATATATGTACTTGTAATAAACAGTCTTCATGTGCACTGTATTTGTAGGCACTTGCAGAAGCATAATCAGCCCTGCTGAGTCAGCTCACCACTTTATATAATCAGTTATTTTATTCTTTGTGTGGTTTTCCTTGTTGCAACCAGGATTCTGTTCACTGGTGCCTAAAGTTTAAGTGATTCCTAATACATTCTAGAGTCATCCAGAGCACCCTAAGCCAGGTAAATAGGTTTCAAAGGGATTAGTAGAGCAACATAATGCTAAGAAAACACAGGCACATGCTCTGTCTTTGCATCCTCCTGTTGGTAAGGAGAACTGCAGTTTAGCATATTATTGGGAGATATTTGAAGGGTAAACAAAAAGAAAAAGATAAATTATGGTGCCCACTTAAGCAAATAAAGGTATACAAAATGCCCTTTTAGGGTGCACCCTGCCCACATAAGACTGGTGCCCACTCAGCACAGGTTCCATTAACGTGGGATCTAATGGGGGGAAAAAAAGGGACTGGGCAACAGTGCCAACTAAACACAGGTGCCCACTTAGTGGCGGTGTCCACTTGGACAGGTTTTACTGTACACTTAATCAACAGGAAAGGTGCATTTTCTGTTAAGTACCCAAATTGAAAAAATCGTTAAAAATCAGGAATCAACAGCAGTGCCACCTAGTGAACAACTTTGTTTGATCCTTTCACAAGGAACATATTCACCAAGTTTCCACTCAATCTGAGTGATGGTTCTGCAGTAGAAGTTGAAAATGGCGAAAACACACAAAAAATCATAAGAAATAGGACAAAATTGTAGCAACACCTGGTGAACAAATTAAGAACTAGCAGTCTCCAGGAGTGTTCCTGTGATGTATCAAAGCAATTTAGGTGTGCGGTTTCTGAGAAGAAGATATTTTATGATTTGCCCAATAAAAGGAAAAAAAATCATAAAAATAAAAAAAAAACTAGAACAGACTGATTTTCCAACAGAAAATCAAATGTCTCCCGGTGGAACACTTACGTCTCTGAAAAAGCTACAGGTGATAACAAATTACAAATGACCAAGTTTGCTTGAAAATTACAATCCTATTTTAGCTCTCACCTAGATACATTACTCTAGCAATTTTCATCAAGTTCTTCAAGACTTATTGCAGAGAAACCAATTTCACATAAATGACCCTCTGACCTTGAAAACTACATCAAGGTCACCCAAATACAATCCCAGCCTTGGTCTTACCTTGATACATAATCCTACCAAGTTTCATCAAATTCCATCAAGTTCTTCAAGACTTATCGCACGGAAACCAATTTCCCATAAGTAACCCTGTGACCTTAAAAAATTAGGTTATTGTCACCCAAATACAATTCCAACCTAGGTCTTGCCAAGATCCATAATCCTACCAAGTTTCATCAAATTCCATCAAGTTCTTCAAGACTTATCGCACGGAAACCAATTTCACATAAGTCACCCTGTGACCTTGAGAATTTGCTCAAGGTCACCCAAATACAATCTCAACCTAGGTCTTGCCTAGATACATAATCCTACCCAGTTTCATCAAATTCCATCAAGTTCTTCATGACTAATCGAATGGAAACCAATTTCACATAAGTGACCCTGTGACCTTGAAAATTGGGTCAAGGTCACCAAATACAATCCCAACCTAGGTCTTGCCTATATACATAATCATACCAAGTTTCATCAAATTCCATCAAGTTCTTCAAGACTTATCGTACCGAAACCAATTTCTCATAAGTGACCCTGTGACCTTGAGAATTCGCTCAAGGTCATCCAATACAATCTCAACCTAGGTTTTGCCTAGATACATAATTCTATCAAGTTTCATCAAATTCCATCAAGTTCTTCATGACTTATCGAACGGAAACCAATTTCACATAAGTGACCCTGTGACCTTGAAAATTGGGTCAAGGTCACCCAAATACAATCCCAACCTAGGTCTTGCCTATTTACATAAGCCTACCAAGTTTCATCAAATTCCATCAAGTTCTTCATGACTTATTGCACGGAAACCAATTTCCCATAAGTGACCCTGTGACCTTGAAAATTGGGTCAAGGTCACCCAAATACAATCCCAACCTAGGTCTTGCCTAGATACATAAGCCTACCAAGTTTCATCAAATTCCATCAAGTTCTTCAAGACTTATCGCACGGAAACCAATTTCACATAAGTGACCCTGTGACCTTGAGAATTCGCTCAAGGTCATCCAAATACAATCCCAACCTAGGTCTTGCCTAGATACATAAGCCTACCAAGTTTCATCAAATTCCATCAAGTTCTTCATGACTTATCGAACGGAAACCAATTTCACATAAGTGACCCTGTGACCTTGAGAATTCGCTCAAGGTCATCCAAATACAATCCGAACCTAGGTCTTGCCTAGATACATAATCCTACCAAGTTTCATCAAATTCTGTCAAGTCCTTCAAGACTTATCGCACCGAAACCAAGTGTTGAAGAATCTGAACAAGAAGAAGAAGAAGAAGAAGAAGAAGAAGAAGAAGAAGAAGAAGAAGAAGAAGAAGAAGCGGAAGAAACGGGCACTAAACCAATATGTCCCCCGGCTTCCACCGGGAGACATAAAAATTACTGATGCGTGATCATTTCAACATACTTGGTAGAGACCCACCCAAGGTACATTGCCACCAACTTTGAAGCCAATCTGGTTGATGGTTTCAGAGAAGTCCAAAGTGTGAATAAGCATTAGAATGCCCATTGACGTACATACTAATCACAAGGAAAGGTGCATTTACCAATAACTACCTGAATTGAAAAAAATCGTTACAAATCAGGTATCCACAGTAGTTCTCCTTAGTGAACAACTTTGTTTGATCCTTTCACAAGGAACATATCTATAATGTTCAGCTTAATCTGCGTGACAATTCTGGAGTAGAAGTCCAAAATAGTGAGAACACACAAAAAAATCATTAAAAAAAATACAAGAAAATTGCAGCGCCATTTGGTGAACAAATTAAGAACAAGGAGTCCCTAGGAGTGTTCCTGCGTGATATCAATGCAATTAGGTGAGCAGTTTCTGAGAAGAAGATTTTCTAAGATTTGCCAAAAAAAAGGACAAAAAAATTCATAGAAAAATAAAAAATCACTCAAGTGTGATCATTTGAACAAACTTGGTAGAGATTTATCAAAGGTACATTGCCACCAAGTTTGAAGTGAATCTGGCTGACGGTTTTGGAGAAGAAGTCCAAAATGTGAATTGTGAATGCATGCCAGATGCCAGAAGATGGTATAAGCTCTGCTTGCTGATAAGCCAGCTGAGCTAATGATAATGCTGTGGGTTTATTATAGTCCTATGCAAACCTAAAAGTGCTTGCATGGCAACAAATGCAAAACAAGAATTTCATGGGTACTGCTCTCAAATATTACATGTACTATTAGTACATGTTTGACAACTGTAAAACCAATATATTATAAATCCCCCAGGAGGCACAACTTGCAAGTAGTTCCTGTCAACAGGTCCTGGTATAGGAATCTCACACTGCTGCCTTTTTAATGCTACAATCACGAGAAAAGGCAGATGACCAGAGATAAGTTATTGTAAAACAGAGGCACTTTGAGGTGTTGAAGCATATGCTGGTGATGCAGAAATTGTTCTGAAAACAAATCCACCTAATATTCTTTTTCAATCTTGAATACAGGATCCAATAGGTTAATCTTTGCACAAAGCAACTAAAATTAACATAATTACACAATGGGTCTTTGAATGTAGATGAGAATTGTGTGTTTTCTAATTGCCATGTCAGCAAACATTATTGAGTTGCATTATGGCTAACTACTGGTAACGTTTTTTCACAAATTCTACTAAACTGCATGGACCTTTTGCTGACAACATTTAAGCAAAGTGTATGAATGTCACATACATGTATGTATACAATTTCACTGTCAGATACTGAATTCTCCAAGACGATTACTGTTAAAAGCAACATATGACTAATGCCACCACAACCTCATATGATGATTCAGCTTTTTAACCCTATTTTGCCTACCTCACTTGAAAGATCAAGTAGATATTAATATGCTTGTCGACCAGCTGGAACTGCTGACTACAGAAAGTAGATATGTGTATCTATAAACACCCAGATGCTCTTCACGGTTTCACTGCCAACTGTGACTGAAGTTGAAGTTGAATTATAACAAGAGTGCAAGATCCATGTTCCTTGTAAAAAGACCTTTTATTCAAGTAGGAGCATGTCTGCATTTACACAGAATATAATAGTCCAGGTCAACAGCTTTCCTTGGCACGCTTTGGGCACAATGTGTCATTCTTGCATGAATTTGTCTATGCATACATACATGTTCTCCTATTTGTATGAAAATTAAATACTATGTAACTTTTTGAAACTGATTTCATTATATTTGGTGGCCCTCAGGTCAGTTTCTCCTGTGTGTAATGGAAATGCTACATTTTGCTACAATGCAAGTATAGCCTGCTACAAAAAGCATCACCTCCTCTTGACTCTATATTCCTACCACGTCTACTATTCCCCTAAAAGAAGTGACTGCATCAAGCAGGTATTTTATCCTAGGTAGACCAGATACTGAGGTATCAGGCATGCAACTTTTTCCCATTAAAAATTACCTGCAAGAGTCTGGTGTGGTAGGGTCTTCTCTTTTTCTCGTTACCAATAACATGCCATTTGTAAACTAGTTTTTCCAGCAAACTATGCGTGCATCGGAAAATATCCTACCGTATATTATTTATAAGGAGCTGTAGTTCCTATAATATGGATTTCCCTCATTTAAGACCACAAAGTTAAGTTTAACTCAGTTTCATCCAGGAAGTATTTGACAGAATGATGACAAATGTGAAAAAAGAAACCACTTTTTGTATCTGAGGCAAAAACAAGTGCATTAAAATGTTAAAACAGGTACATACATGCATACATACATACATACATACATACATACATACATACATACATACATACATACATACATACACACATATAGTGGAACCCTGGTATTGAGACCACCAGTGTAGCATGTAAAGTGGTCTCATCGTGAAACGGGTCTTTATACTGACATTTGGAGTTTAAAGGATGTCAATCTTATCTAAAATCTGTGACTGTAAAATGTTACATCCATTTCAGATTCAACATCTTGTGTACAGTCATACTATATATATATATATATATATATATATATATATATATATATATATATATATATAAATAAATCCAAATTTGCTCAAGTATATCAATTTAATCAGTAAAATTATAAAATAAGCATTTCTAAAATGCAATGACTCTAATAAATGTTTACAAACACCAAAGTGTCCCAAATGATCCAAGATCTAATTTGAAAGTCAAGTTTCAATGGTAAAACTAGACAGAGGTAATAAGGCATGAAATTAGTATCCGCTTGTAAATGCTTCTTTTTTTCTAAAGAAAATGACAGAAATCTCGTATAATGTTGGTTTATTCACGTATATTCATATGTTGTGCTTACTCTTATTGGAGAGGTCTGTCAAGGCAGGGGCTGCTTGACGTGCATGTATATGACTGATACTAGTGTTATGTGAACATAAACATATATTTATCATGTGTGTGTATGTGTGTTCAAGTTCATGTAATGGTAGTCATATTCATGAACATCGATTCTGTAAGCTGAGATTTACCTACAAAATCGTGCAAAACAAAAACGATGGTTTCTTTCACACCTATTTTCTTTGTCAGTGTCTCAGTGGATAGACTCTGTGGTTGCCACTCAAGAATATAGCTCAGCTGGACGGGCACCAAGTGGTTTTTCCATAATATTTATTGTATGGTACCATTATTCCTTTGAATATTGACTTACAGACCCAGAGTTATTTGCCAATAACCAGGTGTTGCTCACCTCTGAGCAATAATATCCCTAGAAAATCAACAATAGATACACTCCACACGGGGATCTGCCATCATGCAGAAATACTGGGGCAGGGGTAGTCAATAATTTAAGCCGTTATAAGCTGCTGAAATGATTCATGCACCTGTGCTACCCCAGAAGATGGGCTATATATCTGATATTTGTGTACATTTGACGGTACATGTTAAAAATATATGAAGCCATTCAAATTTATTTTGGAGAACAGATCCGCTGTTGAAAATGTTTTTACATGCATAATGAAGCAGAATAGAATGACACAACATATAAACAGTGAAAATTTGTGAGCAGAGACGAGGCTTACCAGTCTAAATAATCAATACTGCCAATGCTATGTGACTGACGTATGCATTCAGTGTCTTCTGCAACCCATGGTCTCATAGTCAGCGCTATGAAGATACTCAGCTCATAATTGGACCACACGTTGTACGCAGTCTGTTCCAAGAACCACCGGTCCATGGCTCAGAGAGCCGTACCCTTGTTGTCTCCAAAATGTCACTTCTCTGCAGGTTTTTGTTAACTATACTGCCTTCATCATCGCACCCTCCACATCTCATTATCCTCAGCACATCTAGTATCACACTACAGCATGACTCATGTCTGCCATTTTACATCCCATAAGTCTTGGCTTCTCTGCATAACCATAACTATCTTTTTTTACCGTTTCACAAGGAAAGCTGAAAGGTGGCAATAAATATACCTTCCTATTGTGCCTACCACAGGTATATTGATTCAAATGAAAACACACATGCCGGATATACCTGATCTGTGACGACTACATCATACTTCGTTATTCAATACCAGGTATCTCACTTGCCATTAGTGTTCCTGTTTGCGCCCTACAAGTATCTAATTGATTACGCATGTTGGAGTGCCTAATATAAACACACTTAATTAGCTTGTTGAAACTTATGTTTCTGTCAAAACACAGAGATGTGAAAATATGATTGACACAACGAAAACAAAATATTATCAATGGCGACAATCTGACAGATAAATATTCAGAGAATAACATGTTCTTTCGAATTTCATTAACATATTGCCATTTCCTGACTCGACTTATTTGAATTGGGATCTTCATGAATCCCATTTACTTGTCATTTAACGTCAAATAGACACCTGTATCAGAATATTTCCTACTACAAGGAAAAACACCTGATCAATGCAAGTATGGTCTTTTTGCGACATTATGATACTCGACACTGATGTTTATATGCAAGCACTTAGCGTATTGTCCCTTTAGATGAGAATACATCGACTTATTTGGTAAGCTAGTGTCACCTACAGCAGTGTTGTCGACTTCCTGACTTTTCTACCAGATTTCCGTATTTTTCAACCTGTCTATGTTCTAGGTAAAAAAAATGTGGAAAAACATAAATATCTACATTTTTTTTACCAAAAAACTTAGGGGTGTAGGTTTTTCATACCTACCATAATAACAAAGACCGAATGTGCAGATTTTGCCATCGTTGTGATGACTTCTGCTATATGAGGGAGAAAACATTGGTGACAATGGCTGTGTAGCTGAGTGATTCCTGATCACCCGTGCATTCACACATTTAAAATTTGAATTTGTTATGTTGCAGGCAAGAAACTTTAGATTAAAAAAAAAAGTTACAACTCTGGCTGAGGCATCCTGTACGGGCGGAATTATGCCTCCTAGGCAAATGTAAAGCCTGTGTCTATCATGATGTGCCGATTCTTCCAATGTTAATCTGCCCATGATATAAAATCCAACCTTGCCCGGCTACTTGATGCCCTTAACTTCCTAAGCGTAGTGATCAGCCAGTGTGGTTGATTGTCAACAAACAAAGCTAGGCCTTCTCAAAATTTGTACAGTGCAGAATATCATAATTTATTAAAGGTAAAGTGTGCTGCAGGTGGGAATAGGCCCACATCAAAAAAGCCACACTTGGATTATCCAGTTTTTCAGCCATAAGTTAGACCTATCAGCACAACAGTTGTCATGCTGCCACTTCAGTCATTTCTCTGTCCCTTTCAATAGAATTTTTTCTCCAGAATCCACAAAAATTATGATAACATTTTTCAAAGTTTTATGACCTTGGAATGGACGGAGGACCCGCCCTCTCTCAAACTCTCCCCCCTTGGTTGTTTGACTCCCTCAACCTGCCCTTATTCTACCTCTTTGTCTTACAATTCTGACCCTTGCCTGATGGAATCATATGCATTGTCATACTCTCCCCCTCCCCCCTCCCAAGCTAGATTCCAGAACTCCCTCCTTGCACACATCTGACCTATATAAATCTGGCTTTGCTAGCCAACCACAGAGACTCTTTGATTGCGAAGGTGAAGCTCCCAAACATTACATGACTTGCTCAGAAGGAACATATATATCCAATGAGTGAGTGAATGAAGAAATAGACTTCAGATAAAAGGTAATAAGAAGTGGGCACAAAAAGTGGGCCACCTTTTTACTTCCTGGGTGGGCTCTTTAGCTGTGATGTCATTTTACAATAGTCCTGTGATAATTAGTTTTTTTTGTTTT
This sequence comes from Hermodice carunculata, assembly GCA_964020975.1. Lineage (NCBI taxonomy): Eukaryota > Metazoa > Annelida > Polychaeta > Eunicida > Amphinomidae > Hermodice > Hermodice carunculata. Next base: position 16,819,586 of record OZ026619.1, on the reverse strand, counting down.
TTGTTTCATCTCTGTAAGCCGGGCATTCACGAGGCAATGAGCTCAAACTGTATTGTTTTTATTGGAATGGCTAAGAACTGAATGTAAACAGATGAATATTATGTATAAGTCACACAGCCAAGCCCCAACAATGAAAGCCAGCAAAAGACAGCAAACATCAACATGATCTCTATTAAACTGTCTTTTAAAAGAGTTAAGCTGATCGAATGAGTCACATAAAGGATAACCCTTTCCCACCACATGTACTCGATAAACTGCTTATCAAGGACTTGCATGTTCAAAATTCCCGAAACAAGCACTAATCAAAACATTATTCCACTTGCAAAAATTTTTCTTAGAACATGTTTAAATCCAACATGAAACAAAGCAAGCTTTAAGTAGCTTGATTAATTTGACTTTGCTGCCTGACTAAGCAGCCAAATCCATGACAAAGCAAGGACTGGCTAACTCACACGATTCCATCTTGATGGAGACAATAGCTGCCAGCAAGCTGAGTTTTTCATGTGTACAGAATTTACACATCACTGGGACCAACCCAGGTAAAAATGAGGGAAAAAGGGAACAAAATCAACAAAGAAGTCTTAACATAAATCCATCTGACATGGCAAAAATTCAACATCATTTAAACTTGTTAAATGCTTTTTATTGTCTGAACATTAGCAAGACATGCAACATGATCTCTTCTGGATAAGTGACAGCAAGTTTCTGTTGGTTTAAACAAAAGGGCTGCTTGAACAGCCCATCCTAACGTGACCTTGACATTGAACCTATAAGTCCGACCCTGATTTAATGGTACCCAGAATTGCTCCCACACAATTTTGAAGTAACTGGCCAAGCAGTTGTGCAGAACAAGACCTTCCTAAGATTCTGACAACAAGAGGGCTGTGTGAACAGCCCGTGCCTCAGCTAATCTTGACATTCATCACACTTGCAGCTCTATGAACTTGGGAAAGGATCAAGGACACCATGTTCTGAGTAAGTCTGAACTTTATAGAAGAACACTTTCATGTGCAACATCAAAGTTCAAGTAGTTCTCAAGTTATAATGAAGAGTAAAATTCATGTATATTGCACTGTGACCCCACAAACGAGGTCAAGGTCATTCATGTACTGTCTCAGCATGACCTTCATACACAATAATTAACATGTGTAGCTAACTCAAAACAGATCTCAAGTTATCAAGTAAACAGTAAATTTCGTGTCAGTTGTCCTGTGAATTAGCATTAGAATGTCCATTGACTTACAAGATTTTTTAAGATTTGTCCAAAAACAAGAACAAAAAAATTCATTAAAAATAAAAAAATCATTGGAGCATGAACATTTGAACAAAATTGGTAGAAACCCACCCAACATACATTGCCACCAAGTTTGAAGTTAATCTGGATGACGGTTTTGGAGAAGAAGTCGAAAATGTGAATTAGCATTAGAATGCCCATTGACTTCCATAGTAATCAATAGGTGCATTGACCTATAAGTACCCAAATTGAAAAAATCATATAAAATCAGGAATCCGCAGCATTCCCACATAGTGAACAACTTTGTTTGACCCTTCTACAAGGAACATATCCACCACTTTCAGCTTAATCTGAGTGACGGTTCTGGAGAAGAAGTCGAAAATAGCTATACCACACAAAAATTCATAAAAAATAAGAAGAAAATTGCAGCGCCACCTAGTGAACAAATAAGAACTAGGAGTCCCAGGGAGTGTTCCTGTGTGATGTCAAAGGAATTGGGTGAGCAGTTTCGGAGAAGAAGATTTTTTAAGATTTACCCAAAAAAGAACAGAAAAATTCATAAACAAGAGGGCTGTGTGAACAGCCCGTGCCTCAGCTGATCTTGACATTCATCACACTTGCAGCTCTATGAACTTGGGAAAGGATCAAGGACACCATGTTCTGAGTAAGTCTGAACTTTATAGAAGAACACTTACATGTGCAACATCAAAGTTCAAGTAGTTCTCAAGTTATAATGAAGAGTAAAAATCATGTATGTTGCACTGTGACCCCACAAACGAGGTCAAGGTCATTCATGTACTGTCTCAGCATGACCTTCATACACAATAATTAACATGTGTAGCTAACTCAAAACAGATCTAAAGTTATCAAGTAAACAGTAAATTTCGTGTCAGTTGTCCTGTGAATTAGCATTAGAATGCCCATTGACTTACATAGTAATCAATACGAAAGCTGCATCAAACGATAAGTACCTGAATTGAAAATCCTTAAAAATCAGGAATCCAAAGCAGTGCCACCTAATAAAAAACTATTTGACCCTTCCACAACAACATATCCATCACATTTCAGCTTAATCTGAGGGACTGTTCTGACAACAAGTGAAAAATAGCTAAACCATACCAAAAATTCCTAAAAAAATTGCAGCACCACCTGGTGAACAAATTGGGAACTAGGTGTCCCCGGGGGTGTCTATGTGCGATATCAAAGCAACTGGGTACGCAGTTTCGGAGAAGGAAGATTTTTTAAGATTTGTCCAAAAAAAAAGAACAAAAAAATTCATTAAAAATCCAAAGATCACTGGAGCATGAACATTTGAACAAAATTGGTAGAAACCCACCCAAGGTACATTGCCACCAAGTTTGAAGTTAATCTGGATGACGGTTTTGGAGAAGAAGTCAAAAATGAGAATTAGCATTAGAATGCCCATTGACTTCCATAGTAATCAATAGGAAAGCTGCATTGACCGATAAGTACCCGAATTGAAAAAATCGTTAAAAATCAGGAATCCGCAGTATTCCCACATAGTGAGCAACTTTGTTTGGCCCTTCTACAAGGAACATATCCACCATATTTCAGCTTAATCTGAGTGACGGTTCTGGAGAAGAAGTCAAAAATAGCTATAACACACAAAAATTCATAAAAAATTAGGAAAAAATTGCAGCCCCACCTGGTGAACAAATTAAGAACTAGGAGTCCCAGGGAGTGTTCCTGTGTAATATCAAAGCAATTGGGTGAGCGGTTTCGGAGAAGAAGATTTTTTAAGATTTACCCAAAAAAGAACAAAAAAATTCATTAAAAATCCAAAAATCACTGGACCGCGACCATTTGAACAAACTTGGTAGAGACCCACCCAAGGCACATTTCCACCAAGTTTGAAGTGAATCTGGCTGATGGTTTTTGAGAAGAAGTCGAAAATGTGAATTGTGGACGACGGACGGACGACGGACGGACGACGGACGACGGACCCTCAAAAAACCTCAGCTGACTGACAAGTCAGCTGAGGTAAAAATCCAAAAATCATTGGACCGTGACCATTTGAACAAACTTGGTAGAGCCCCACCCAAGGCACATCTGCACCAAGTTTGACGTGGATCTGGCAGATGGTTTTTGAGAAGTCGAAAATGTGAATTGTGGACGACGGACGGACGAACGGACGACGGACGGACGGACGGAGGGACGACGGACGGACGACGGACGACAGACCCTCACAAAACCTCAGCTGACTGACAAGTCAGCTGAGGTAAAAAATGAACCTCCAAAATTCATAACAAATCTGAAAATCACTGGAGCATGAGCATTGTAAAAAATTCTGTAAAGACCCACCCAATGTACATCCCCACCAAGTTTAAAGTGAAATCTGGTTGATGCTCTCGGAGAAGACACAGTACCACCACCCAGTGAACAACTCTGTCTGACCCTTCCATATGGTAAATTTTGATCAAACTAACGCACAGTCCGACACATGGGTTTTGGGCAAAAAAGTTGAAAATATATTAAGCATATAGAAATAGAAATAATCACAGTGCCACCTGTTCAACAAATTAAGGTCTAGGGGTCACCAGAAATGTTTCTACGCAATGTTGAAGTGATTAGCCTGGTGGTTTCAAACATTTTTTAAAAAGAATTTCCCCAAAAGAGAAAAAATATTATAATAAATAAAAGAAGACATGTTTGTAAAACATAGATGCCCCCCTATCGTCACTATGTTTACCCTTATTACCCTGTTCATAGTATTAAATAGGGCAGTCATGACCTTGGGAGTGGATGCAGAAACTAAATTCACAAAAGTGGCCTTGTGACCTTGGAAATTAGGTCAAGGTCACCTTCTTTGAAGCTAATCTAGCCCTAATAGAAGACTACAAACATCTACAAAATAAAAGCTCTGGCTCCAAAAATTCTGCAATTAAGCAGAAACCAAATTCATTAATGTGGCTCTGTGACATTGGAAATTGACTCAAGCTCACCCATTTTAGAACTTGACCTAGCTCTTATGCAAGGCTATATTCCTGTGCAATATAAAAGCCCCACGTCAAAAGCATCTCTAGCTACCATTAGGGCCTGTATTTTTCCGTTTCAAAAAACTAGAAATTCCGTTTCACCAGCCAGAAATTTGCAAATTCCGTTTCAGAAGTTCTCTTTACATGTAAAACACATTAAGGCAAAACAGCAAATTCTGTTTCACAGGTGACAAAAATTCATTATTCTGTTCCGTTTCAGTTAAAAACAGAAAAATACAGGCTCTATATTACGCGGAAACCAAGTTCACCATTTGCACTCTAGGTTGTGACCTTGGGAATTTGGTCAAGGTCATACATCTTTAAACTGACCATGCCCTAACTGACGACTATTACCATGTGCTATATTGAAGTCATAACTTTTATTCATAGCTACACTGCAGAAATCAAGTTCACTTAAATGACCTTTGAATTTAGGACAAGGTCATCCATCTTCGAACTTGATCTAGCCCTGGATAAGTACTATAATACTATGCAATATACGTGTCCTATTATAAAAATTATTTTAGTTATCATGCGGAAACCAAAGCTGACCATAGTACCTCCGTGACCTTGGAAATACGATCATGGTCAACCACCTTCATACTTCGCCTAGCCCTTATACTGGAGTGTATACCTGGGCACTATCAAAGTCCTATCTCAAAAACTTCTTGATTCATGGCATGGAAACCACAGTCTCTCTACCGACTGACATGAGCAAAGCTATATGCCCTGCCTTCTTCACAGGGGGCACAAAAATTATTGCAGCATGACCATTTGCACAAACTTGGTACAGACTCCCCCAAGGTACATTCCCACTGAGTTTGAAGTGAATCTGCTTGACAGTTTTGGCGAAGTCAAAAATGTGAATTCTCATGCAATCCCCATTGGCTTACACGGTAATTAATAGGAATTCATGCTTGAACTGACAAGTACCCAGACTGACAAAAATCAGGGATCCAGAGTATCACCGCCTGCTGAACAACTTTGTTGAACCTTCCTACAAGCTACATTTCCACACAGTTTCCAAACAATCTGAGTGACGATTTTGATGATGCAATCATTAAGTATATATCAAGAACACACAAAAAAAACCCAGAAAAAAATACAAAAAAAACTAAAAAAGATGATTTGCTTCACAGCAAATCAGTGTGTGTGTCTTCAAAGCTTATTGGTATGACAATGTACAATTGATATTTCAGTACTACAGTGTTATTGGTACGCCAATGCACAATAGGTACTTCAAGTACAGCAGTGTATGATCTGTACAACGTTATGACAGTGTACAATGGGCACTTTAGTACTAAGTATGTGACCTGTACCACACTGTTACGGCAGTGTATAATGGGTACTTCAGTCCTGTAGTGTATGATCAGTACGACAATGTTACGACAGTGTATAATGGATACTTCAGTACTACAGTGTATGTAACTATTATATTTCTGATGACTGAGCTAACCTTCAGACTCTTTGCATTTCAAATTTCTCCCACCAGGTGTCACCACCTATCAGAGAGCTGAGTAAATCTGTCTGGTGTGCATACTTTGGAAGATATTTACATTTTAAGGGGCCATTTGCAAAGCTCAGCACATATAGCATCGTGGAATCTTACACTACCCTCCTTTCTAAATATTACTGTTAGTCCCCCCCCCACCATACATTTTCTTTTAGATATTCATTTATATTTTTATTATGTGAAGAAAAGATCATAATTTTCTCGTTATTTGAAGTTATAGGCGACATGTTACAAAGGGGTCCACTTCAGAGGTTTCTTGGGCCTACAAACCATAATATTTAACATAAAATCTTCAAATTTGGTACAACAGAACTTTGATGTAATGTCTACATTCTGCCATTACAAACAAAACCTTTTTAACTTTACAGGCATGGTGACCTCACAAAAATATGTCAAGGTCACTGATATCATATAACATTCTAGCATTAGCCATGGTCTATATATCCTATGAATTTGGCAAGTCTAATACAATTACTCTTCCAAATATGGAATTTTATATCTTAAAAAACATTTTAGCTCATTATTCCCGTTAAATGATAGGTGGCGCAATTAGTATCACTAGTTACTTAGACTTTGACATCCCCCACAATCCCATCAAATTTGGTGAAGCTCTGCCAAAAATTAAAGATGCTACAGTGTACAAGATTTTCACATTTTGACACCTATATTACACAATATTGTAGGTGGCACCACCAGTATTGAAAGGGGCCTAGGTTTTTATACACTCTATAAGTCCTGAAAGTTATATTGGGCTAACTTGAAAACTGTGAACGATACTGCGCTAATGAGCAAAAGTTTACAGACAGATGGGACAAGCGGACGGATGGACAGACATGGGCGGTCGCATAAGCACTGCGACCTTTGGTCAGCTAAAGACTTGTACTTGAAGTGTATTAATTGAAATTTCTACTTAAGCATTACAGCATGAAACACTGCGGGAGTTGGACAGTTTGAGGTAATTCCACTGAGATAAAAACAAAGTGACTGGATCACAGTATGCATACAGAGAAATTACAGACAGGCTGGTTTATGTGTAATCAGGCTGTCACATATATTTTTTTGGCCAGTACATTTTTCATGTTTTTCAAGTCAAATTTATAACATGGACATTGCCCATCCTGCCTGCTCCTGGCACTTACAACAACATGTCAGTGGCTGTGGCCAGCACTTGAACTAACCTCAGGACATTGGTAACTGATCTTGTTCCAATGCCCACACATTGTTTTTTTTCCCTGCTAGGAAGCTTCAAAATGTCAAAAAGGGCGTGCCAGTTTTTGTACTGCTCTAGTTCCCACAACCACTGCTGATATTTATATCCATCCTCTGTTCTGACTTACCTTTCCCCCCATTCAACATTTACACCCTATCAAGGAAAATTTTTTGTTGCCCTCAGGGCAAGTGAGTTAAAATTTTTACTTGTCCCAACCAGAATTTCACTTGTCTGAGCTACAGGACACATGATTTGGTACGAGTCCTGCATTGTAAGCATACTCTGCAAGATAAAACTATTTTTTGTTGTAGAACTTGTTTTTTGAAGACTTTAAATTGGTCAAAATTTAAGTTTGAAGCCTAGAAACCTATTAACTAGGTTATCTGGTGTGTAGATGTATCACCAATATTGAATGGACTGCAGTCGCTGCTGTCTGACCACCTTTTAAGCTATCTCTGAATAATCAAAACAGACCAGAAATACAAGTACAAAAGTACCTTACAAGATGTGCATCCATTTTTATGTTATCCCCCCCCCAAAAAAAAAAAAAAAAAAATAACAAAAAAATAAATAAAGTTGTATTACAGTGCACTTAATTGTTTTAAATGATGTAGCAGTATGTAGATCTGCATTAAAACATTTGAGCACTGTCATTGTATAGGTCATATTCTGTCTTGGTTTCACTTTCCATTCTATTCCAGTGTAATAAACTGTTGATTGACGCAATCTGAGTGAGCACTGAGTACACACAGGTGTTTGGCATCTATATAAAGTTAAAACCTTCATGGTATCAGTTTGTGGAAATGTCATGAAACTGGGTGACACTGTCTGATCACCACGGTTGTGAAGTGCTCTTTCCCGATACTAGATGGCAGCACATATCTGCATGACTGAATGATCAACTTGGCAACCACTCTTGCAAAGGCTGCATGGTTCTTGATGACAGGGAATTCTAAATGACAGCAGCCTATAACACACACAATCCTGATTTCTAGGATATCATTCTGAAAGGTTTATTGGATGTTACAAATTGCTCAATTGTTGATTTCTTGAAAACTCCTAAACTAAATATACACCTAAAGCACATGTTATTGTAATAAAGATCATCATTTTAAACAGAAATTTACTACTTTGTGGATGTTTTTTCTTGATCATGTTCAAGCATTAGGCCTAAAATTATGTTGCTTGATCTTAGATCATTTACCCCTGTGCTTTCATTACAAGCTTTGTCATTGAACTAATTACCTGTTACACATTTTATGGCTTTCAATATGAATTTTTATCACATACTTTTATCAACATTTATTTTCCCAATTGTGTGTAATCCAGCATAAAGTCATACACAAGAGGACTGTGACATTCCCGTGCTCAGCTGACCTTACACACACAGACTGAAGTGGTCCTGTAAACTTCAGAAACATATCCCCTCAGTGATTTTTCCCAATTTTGATAGTTTGTTAAAAATTAAAAAAAAGACAACACCACCATATAGTGAGTAAACTGGAGGATATCAAGTCCATGTACATTCCTAATAAGACTGACAACACACAAAAATTCTCAAAAAATCAGAAAATAATCACAGGGCCACCTGTTGAACAAATTAAGGCCCAAAGGTGCCCCTATGTAATTTCAAAGCAATTGGCTTGGCAGTTTTGGAGAAGACCATTTTTGAAGGTTTTGCCGAAAAAAATTAAAAAACAAAATTTATAATAATTTCAATAATCACTAAAGCATGACCATTTGAACAAAATTGGTAGAGACTGAGCTTCTTCAGAGTGTCAGTAATGGTTTTGGAGAAGTTGAAAATAGCAAAAACATACAAAAAACTGTAAAGAAATACAAAAAAAATGCTGCATCACTTGGTGAACAAATTAAGCTCTAGGGGTCCTCAGAAGTGTCTATATGCAATTTCAAAGCAATTGGCTTGGTGCTTTCAGAGATTTAAAAAAATTTTTGCCAAAAAAATGACCCTGCCCCCTTAAAAAAAATCATAAAAATTATAAAAATCACTGGAGCCTGATCATTTGACCAAAATTGGTAGACAACCACCCAAGATATCTTCACCAAGTTTGAAGTGAATCTGGTCCACTGATTTGGAGAAGTAAAAAATGTGACTTAACATTGCAATCTTGACTGACTTGCACTGTTATCAATGGGAATGCATACATTTACCATGAAGTTCCCAAATTGTAAAATACATTAAAAAGCAGAGATATATCTTCACCTAGGGAACAACTTCGTTTGACCTTTCTACATGCTATGTTTCCATACAGTTTCAGAAGAATCTAAATGATCATTTTGGAGAAGAAATTGAAAATAGCAAAAAAAAAAACCTGATGAAATTCATAAAAATAGACAAAAAATCACAGTGCCACCTGGTGATTAAATTAAGGTTTAGGGGTCTCCAGAAGTGTATCTGTACAACTTCAAAGCAATTGGCTATGCTGTTTTGGAGAATACTTTTTAAGATTTTGCCACAAAATGAACAAACAAATTCATGAAAATCAAAAAAATCACTGGAGAGTGATTTTTTGAACAAACTTAGAAGAACCCATCCAAGGTACAGCCCCACCAAGTTTCAAGTGAATTCAACTGATGGTTTTTCAGACGTGGTAAATGGGAATTGTTCACAGACGGACATGGATGTCACCAACACTGATGATGACAGACGGACAATAAAGTAAGCTCAGCTGACTGACAAGTCAGCTGAGTTAAAAATGGATCAAATTCTGTGTAAATATGGCCTCTGAAAGATAGAATGGAGTACATGCTAAGACTACATCTAACTCACCCATTGGGTTTGTTCTGTGAAGTGTTTTGTTTCAGTAGAGGTTTCTTTTCCTCCTCTGGATCTTCTTCCTCAACCTCCTCTTCCCGCGCTTTTGCAGACAGCTCGAGACTAGCATAGTATCCCAGAAATCCTTTGGGATTTCCAGATGCATATGAATTGGAGCCTTCAGTGTCGGGCTCTGTATGTTCCACTTCCAATATGGCATTTTGGTCGTCAGGGCTGGTCACCGCAGAGTCTGCTGAATCCGGGGACCGAAAGGAAAATCCTTCAGGGGACGCGCCCTGAGTTGCTTGTAAGAGCTCTGTCTGCAGATCTATCCCCATGGCAGACAGGTCCATGTTTGCATACCTCTTCCTGCCCTTGGATGACGGGGAGTTTTCAGAGATAGGAAAGTCCATATTTTCATACAGATGGTTGTCAAAATAATCTGTACAGACATTTGAGTTGAGGGCATCAGCATCATTCAGGCGGTAGTTGGGATTGGAAAAGCTGGTGGTGAAAACTTCATTATCTGTAAGTACAGAAAACAAAGCATTCATGAGGTTGATAGAAACCACAGAATCAAGAACTCTTTGAAGTCACTACAACACAAGAACATGGAAATGTATTAAACTGGACTAGTATAGTCTTCTCAAAGGCATATGTACAGTGCAAATATTGATACACAGGTTTGGTAGATAAAGTTACGACAATTTTGCACAGCCTTATTTCAAAATACATGGCAAAACAAAGGAAATCTACCCAAGAGTTGGGACTTCTAAGTGAGAAACTACAATAAATCATCTAAACAATCTCATCTCATCAATCTTTGCCCCCCCCCCCTTCCCCCTTTTTGTGTGTGTGGTCTGTCTGTGTGTGTGTCTGTGTGCATGTGCCTTTCTTGAATGGAAAGGGCATAAGCTGGAAATACAAATATCAAGTTAGAGTACATTGGCGGACATGAGACTCTGCAGGGAGATACATATAGTAAAATGTTTTATGAAATAGAGTAACATATTGACCGTGATCACTGTTTCTGTTTCACAATTATCTGCAATATACCTGCATATATTGCTGGAATCCTGGAGTTCTTCATTTCTTACAATCATGCGAAATTTTTTTCAGGGGTTTTAGATTTCTATAGTTTCTGCATTTGGCCACCAGGCTGCAGCACTTATAATGTGTTGACAATCTGGTCATGTACCCACATACATGTATAACTGTTCTCAGAGCGAATGCTTTTTTAACCAATGATGTAATGATTGTGAAATAGATAAAAACGGGCCCCACAAAGACTAAAAAAAAAAAAAAAAAAAAGAAAAAAAAAATTCAGCATGATTCTTGTCTGTGTACATGAATGTATTCCACAAGATACACTGGACATGCTAATCAAAATATACTTCTATTTCAGTCACCTTGATGCACTTCCATACACAGGAAAATAACCATAGCTACAGACACCCAAGTGAATCTAACTCTACCCACTACTATATACAAAGGACAAATAAGCCCATCGCTACAGACACCCAAGTGAATCTAACTCTACCCACTAAAATACACAAAGGACAAATAAGCCCATAGCTACAGACACCCAAGTGAATCTAACTGTACCCACTACAATACACAAAGGACAAATAAGCCCATAGCTACAGACACCCGAGTGAATCTAACTGTACCCACTACAATACACAAAGGACAAATAAGCCCATAGCTACATACACCCAAGTGAATCTAACTGTACCCACTACAATACACAAAGGACAAATAAGCCCATAGCTACAGACACCCAAGTGAATCTAACTGTACCCACTACAATACACAAAGGACAAATAAGCTCATAGCTACAGTCACCCAACTGAATTTAACTCGACCCACTACAACATACAAAGGGAAAATTAGCCCATAGTTACAGACACCCAACTCAATTTACCTCTGACCACTACAACATACAAAGGACAAATAGCCACGCCTACAGTCACCCAACTGATCTATCTAACTCTACCCACAACAACATACAAAGGGCAAAAAAGCCACAGTCACCCAACTGGATCTAACTCTACCCACTACAACACATAAAGGGCATGCTTCCTTTTCTCCGGTAATTTTCCCCGCACACATTGATAAAGCTGCTAGTTTTAACAGTAGCAATTTTTCTTGCAACTAAAGCACTCTCTGGGGAAACCAGCACAATAATGATTCATGTTGATCAAGTAATGGCCCTTAATTCCCAACAATGACTTAATACCGGCCACAGACATAAAGAAGCGCTGCTCTTTTTCTTAATTAGCCAAACCAAGTAAAGCCACATGTTGCAAGGCCCAATGGCATGATGCTTCACCTATGAGCATGTGTGCTGAGCAACTCGGCTGGCTAGCCCTTCATAAGTCTCTAACAGTCTGCCACTGTCATTAATTCCTTCTCTCGTTTGCTCTTGTAATTCATTGGCTGGTTCTAATCTATTTGCTCAACTTAAACAAAATTTAATTGCAATTGGGAAGCAGGTACATGCCCTTATAAATCTCTCTCTCATTCCCGTCTAATTTTGAGGCAGAGAAGGATCTGTATGTTGTATGGAGAAATCCATCATGCTGAGTGGTGTACACAGTCTATTACTTGATATCACACCTAACTAATATCCCAGGCAGTTTTTTGCTCACTTTCAGACAAGACGTAAACACAGATGTCGGCTCTGTTCTCTGGAGCTTCATGCCATACATTTCTATGCCTTTCTATTCAACTCTTCTAATGAGAGGAACAAAATGTCATCCATTTAAAGCACAGAACTTTATACCTTTTTTCAATATTTCATAAATCTCTTCAGAATATTATATTCTGACAGCACGACATTTTTTTCTTCTGAAATAAAACCTAGGGGCAAACCCAAACGCATTAGTTTGGTGTTAACAGCAAAAATAAATTTTTCAAAGATGTTGATGCTACAGATTAGACAGCATAAAATATTCTTACACTTTATCTAGCTGGAACCAGTCTCCAGTAGTATGAAAAAAATATAAACTGTATCAGCAACATTTGTGTCCATTTACAGTGAAAAAGTTTCCACACACAGCATCTCGCACAACAAACTTCACACAAACTGAGAAGAAAAAAATACTTTCATTATGTTGCTTCATTTCATGCTGTAAAAAGTTGGCTGCAGATTGATACATTACTTAGCATGATTTGCACGAAGCAATGTCCTTATTACCTGTGACTTTGTAATGAATGCACTTCCCTCTACTCTCTTACAAAACTGTGGTGATCCTGTCAGCTTGTAAACGCAGTGCCAAACTTGGCCACGGCCATCAAAAACATCTGGCCATGGGTGCAGCCAATAAGACAGGAGGCCGTGGAATGTGGCAATTTAAGGTAGAATATAAGCAGTCAATCTGACTGTGACAACTACGTACCTAGGTCTCTACAAATCAAAGGAGCTTGGTTACTCTTACTTCGCTGCCGCCAGATGAAGGTAATTTCTGAGGGGGAAAAGCACCATTTCTTTTTTTAAACCTCTGACAGAAAATTGCATCCATTCATTCTTTCCTTGCCATCAGGAGAAAAAAAATTAAGCAGGTCTATATGTGGACACTTTGTTTTGGTCTACCACATAAATATTATACTTTCAAATATCTGTTAACAAAAATGATTTCTTATCTACTCAAGTCATATGACGTTCCTTATTCCACAATCACACAGCGCTAGCCTGTGTTTCCTCTTCGTGTCCCTTCCTTGTTGTCACATCCTAACTCAGTCTACACTGTGAGGCTCTCATTCTCATATATTTAGTTGAAATTAAATATAGTTAGCTCTTTCAGTGCTAATCACAAATAAAGTTGATGTACTTAAGTCAAACTAAGTCTGAATTATTATTGGATGCCAGATTCGTATTCCTCGTATAAAGACCCTTCATTCAAGTACCAGTATGCCTATAGTTCCGGAGAGAATATCCAGGTCAACAGCTTTTGTCAGCATGCATTGGGAGCCTTGCACCCAATGCGTAGGAAGAAAAGCTGTTGACTCAGTCCAAAAAAAGTTTGGCAGTGAAAGGGTTAAATGTAAACTGCATACTCGACTTATGAGTGAAAAGAGCTTCCATTTAAAAATCAGCATGCCTGGTCTAAATACAATATTTTTGCATGTTCTTGCAAGTCATGCTTCTGCTACTGTAAAAACAGCTGCAGCATGACTTCCCAGGTAAGGTAAACACTATTCTGGGCCTCCATACCTTTAAAAAAAATCTTTCTGGGCTACCGGTGCCGTATGCAACCATACAAACAACATAAAAATCCTTGAAGTCCAATGTCAGTTGAGGTATGAATGCCATGCAACCATGATGGAATTTGTATTCTACATGATAGTAAGACTACTACAGACACGGAACCAAGACAGACTTCCCGATGCATAGAGTTCATTGTGGGTACAGTGGTACCTGTCTTCAGAGACCCATCCAATGAGAGAGCACATATCTTCTAAAGACCGCTCTCTCAGAACACTGTGCAGTCTTTTCCATGTTATTATACCTCTAATGAAAGACCACCTGATTTGAGAGACCACATTTTGACCTGCCCTAGGGGTGGTCTCTCTAGACAGGGACCACTGTATTACAGTATCATAGCCATGTAGCTGAGGTGAAACCCTAACCCTGTTACTTGAACTACAGTTATAATGCAATCCTAATCCTGTTACTTGAATTACAGTTATAATGCAATCCTAACCCTGTTACTTGAACTACAGTTATAATGCAACCCTAATCCTGTTACTTGAACTACAGTTATAATGCAATCCTAATCCTGTTACTTGAATTACAGTTATAATGCAACCCTAACCCTGTTACTTGAACTACAGTTATAATGCAATCCTAACCCTGTTACTTGAACTACAGTTATAATGCAATCCTAATCCTGTTACTTGAACTACAGTTATAATGCAATCCTAATCCTGTTACTTGAACTACAGTTATAATGCAATCCTAATCCTGTTACTTGAATTACAGTTATAATACAATCCTAATCCTGTTACTTCAACTACAGTTATAATGCAATCCTAACCCTGTTACTTGAACTACAGTTATAATGCAACCCTAACCCTGTTACTTGAACTACAGTTATAATGCAATCCTAGCCCTGTTACTTGAACTACAGTTATAATGCAATCCTAATCCTGTTACTTGAACTACAGTTATAATGCAATCCTTGTGGAATCCATCATCCAAACAGCTGACTGTGGGTACTGTTACAATACAAGCATTTATAATGGAATGCTTGATGCTAAGAGGACTAGCATTGCAAAGTAACCACAGTGAAACCTCTCATTCTAACAGTGATCTGGACTACTGCTGCAATGGCAACCATGGGGCAACCTCTAATGCTAACAACCACTTAGTTACAACTGCCCTGCAACTATTGTAAAATTTTCAATGCTGGCAGGCAACTGGAACTGCCATTGTAGTCATGATGGTATCTGTAATGCTAATAGTCCACTGGACTACATTTACAATTCAGCCAAGGGCAGAATCTCTAGTCCTAACAGTAAACTGTGACATCATTTTCTTACAATTTCTGTCAAATATCTGTTCTTCACAGTTTCTTTGCAGTCTAAACAAGGAGTTCATCTGCCCATAACATTGAGGCCAAAAGGTTTGGTGCTACACAATTGATGAATCCAGTACGATTCCATTGCAAGTCTAAGTTTTAGAGTCTTGTTTAAGGTGGGTGGTGTAACCATGTATTTCAGAATTTGTA
The DNA here is from genome assembly GCA_964020975.1 of Hermodice carunculata. NCBI lineage: Eukaryota > Metazoa > Annelida > Polychaeta > Eunicida > Amphinomidae > Hermodice > Hermodice carunculata. Next base: position 16,804,125 of record OZ026619.1, on the reverse strand, counting down.
TGCTTAATTCTGGAGTGTCATGGTTTGAGACTTGAAAGTGTTGCCCTAACCATTGTGCGTTGTCTTTCCTGGTTTTGAAATAACCACTGAACCTTTTGGTCTCAACATTATGGGCAGGTAAAACTCCTTGTTGAGTCTTACACTAAAATTTACACCACCCCAGTTCATCTGCCTGCTAACAGTACTTATGAAATGTTATTTTCATAAGCTAGTGGCTCCCAAAGTATTTTAATTGGAAGTCATTGCTGTTGTATTGCAGACACTGTGGCTCCCAATTTTCTATGACCGGAGGTCATATGGGTGCTTGACCTGACATGCTCATGTGAGGTCATTCTACCTAAGTACAATGCAAAATGCAGGGTCGACTTTGTATTATGTAATTGCCAACTATACATCGCCATTCCACATGTATAAATTTTGACGTGTAATATCGTGTATCGTTAGCACCGTGTATGTTACATCCTGATTTATAAGCACATACTGGGAACCGTTAACCTCAGTCTCCGGAGGTGACAAAACCGGTCAGACTTTTCCAGGAAAGATTGGGTCTTACTTTACCTGTATTGGCCAGTAGAATTAGCTTCTTTGCTGTCTACAAAGGAGGGAGGGAGAGAGAGAGAGAGAGAGAGAGAGAGAGAGAGAGAGAGAGAGAGGGAGGGAGGGAGGGGGAGAGAGAGAGAGAGAGAGGGGGAGGGAGGGAGGGAGGGAGGGAGAGAGAGAGAGAGGGAACAGACAAGTCACTTTAGTAGATCGACTTTAGACGAGATTAGCACTGAAAGAGTTAAATCTCAGTGCTGAAGCAGGAAATGCTAACAGAAATAGACATCACATCTTAGTACGGCTGATACAGTTCGATACTGGTATTTTGTTGTGGTCACCTGGTAATGCACATTTGACATTCACATTTTGAACAGATAATAAATATAGCTGCTCCAAGTGCCACGACAAATGTCAGGGCTTGTAGGCTATACACCTCCCTGTGGAAATAAAAGTGTCATTGGCACATGACATTCAGCTATTTGGTATGCAAAAACAAAAACATCACATAAAAGGACTCAGACAGTAGTGGCAGACAAGGCATCAAGCTTCCAAATATAAATTTCCAATTGAAATTTCACTAATACATGTACTTGTATTCTAAAACCGTATTGTCGTATAATACAGAAACTGATCTCATCAGTTCTTCATTTAGATCTGAGCTAAAGGTCTCTTTATTTGATGCAATTCTTTGCCCGTATGTTTGACACACAGTTAATATCTGTGCAGCAATTATTGCAAGATAAGCGAAAACAAAATATAGACTTCAAAAAAAGCAGTCACAAGCTGTCTTCCACATACCTATAATAAGTTGGTTTTCCCAGCTGACTTAGATCAAGGAAATATTAAGAGTCCACAAACTTTTCATAGGTAAAGCTTTCAATGCCAGATGGCACACAACACTTCTTTCCCTTATCAAAGCCCCTGGTACATAAAGTCAAGACTTACAAGGCACAGCCATACAACACTTCTTTCCCTTATCAAAGCCCCTGGTACATAAAGTCAAGACTTACAAGGCACAGCCATACAACACTTCTTTCCCTTATCAAAGCCCCTGGTACATAAAGTCAAGACTTACAAGGCACAGCCATAGTCAATGGTTACTTGATATATTCTTTTCAAAATGAAATAATCTGGCTGGTCAGAACAGTTATGGCAGACAGACTGGAGACCATCCACTTAGCACACTAGTCCTGTGACCCTGCAAATGAGGTCAAGGTCACCAAATGTGATCAGGTCAAGAAACAAGTGTTAAAAAGGAATATAATTGAGGTAAATTTAAGTTTGATGCGTCCTGTGAATCATGATATATTTTGTTTGCATGGCTTCTGCTATGGAAGGACAGTCAGATGGACGGACAGACAAGCTGTAAAGGGTATACCCCCAAAACTTTATTTAAATGAGGTATAAAAACAGCAACAGATTACTGAAGCTTCAAGTTCACCAATAGATTGGGCAATCTGCTTCTTTGGCCCTAAAATCAGTAAAATTTGTCAATCTCCCCATTTTGCAATGACACCAGCTACATTCAATGAATGGCACTGCTGACTTTTGCCCTGTTTTTGGCCAATTCCTCCTTCTTTCTGTGCTGCGCTTCTTGGAGTCTCTGAGATAAATGAGAAAACTCTGGACAAGTCACTCAAAACTTTGGAATCATTAGAATACTAGTTTCATTACTAACACATAAACTGTATGTTTTTTAAAAGGAAATTTACATTATTTACTGCCATGATTAATATGTGATTAATTGTAAAGCTTCAAACACAATCCTGTACATTTGCTTCATTTTCACCACATAAAACAATTATATTGTGATACGTCAAACATCCAAACATCCACTCCTGAGCTTTGTTGTTGTGGATGATATGCACAGCTGAGGATGAAAGAGGGCACATCAAAAAGTTCTCTTTTCCCCTCATCAATTTATATATATATATATATATATATATATATATATATATATACATAAGCTTGAATTTTGAGTTTCCCCTTTAGTGCAGGCAGCTTCTGCAAAACTTGCAATTGTACAGGCTGATTATGCCAGGGATGCAGGTTTCTGCCATATTTGGCCTAAAAGCAAAGTCATTTTTCCAGGTTGGACATTACCTTAATTATATTACACATATTTGTGGTATGAGAGTCTACACTGAATGGGGTGATATATTCATATTTCCCTCACCCCAAAGTTTTTCACAAGACCCCTTTGCAAGAGAGTTCACAAAATCCAAGAATCTAGTTTTCTAGATGTACCTGATATGCGAGACCACCTGTTTTGACCTGGAGACTTCACAATGGTAATGATATCTGAAGAGTTTTTCATGGACAAAAATCAAGGACACGTAGTGGGTAAAAATGCAGCAATGTAACGTCAAAGTCTGCCTGTCAGCAGTTTTGTGCTGCTTACATAGTCTTGGATATGTCAATCAATGCCAGCAACCCTCTACAACTCTTTCCACTTAACTCTTTAAGTGCCAAATTTTGGAATGAGTCAACAGCTTTTCTCGGCGCACATTGGACGCAATGTGCCCAATGCCCACCAAGAAAAGTTGTTGACTTGGGATATTTTCTCTGGAACTATAGGCATACTGGTACTGGAATGAAAGGTCTTTTTACGAGGAATATGAATCTGAGATCCTAATGATGATTCAGACTAGTTTGACTTTAGTAGACCGACTTCTGATGTGATTTGCACTGAAAGAGTTGAGCTGGCAAAAACTGACTCGTACTCAAATGTCTGCTTCAATATTTTTATTTATTTTAATATATTATTAACTTTTTTAACCAATTTAAACAGTAATCTTCTAACATATCTAACCCAACTTAACGTGAAGATTGCACATTTCAACTCTTTGTTGATAGCTTCCATTCACGTGCCAAGTGAGTCAGTGCTGCCTCCCTCCCTGGGAAGTCATGCTACGACTGCTCTTGGCAAATGCAGCATGTCTCACAAGGCAATGCAAAACCCACCCACCATACACGACATTTACCTTCATGGGGCAGAATGAGGGAAACCACTAACTTATAATCACTCTGGACAGATATTATCTGCTCTTAAGACCATAGTTAGTTGGCCTCATAAATTGGTTTCCTATAAGACCACCTGTCCATCTCAGCCAGCAGAGGGCAGCACTAGGTATTATTATTTGCATACGTGTTGCTAATTTCCACAATAATTGATTCTTTTGAAGTTTTTGTTATGCAGATGAGCAACTTGATGCAAGTGAACACCTCTGAGTGCTGCCACCTGCTGCCCAAAGGGTGGATTCAATCTACATATTCCACTGTACATGTACTTGTCTTTCAATTCAGTTCCTCTTTAAATGTTCTCTCAAGGGCTTGAACTTGAAAGATTTGTTTCTTTTTGATGTTCTATTCCAAATATCGGTTTCTACTCATAATACTTGTAGGAGATTGAATCTTGAATTAACATGACAATATGCACGGCATCAAACAACTGACCTTCACACAAAATTACCATTCATTTAACATGTTTAATCTGTCGCCTTCAGCCACATACAAAATCTAATAATTTTGCACGAAGATTCACATGCATCATGCAAATCAAAATTACAATTTTGTCTCCAGACAATGTTCAAGTGGCCTGCTTCTGAGTGCCTTGCATTTTGTAGTCAGGTGTATATGGTTGTCATAACTCTGCACTCCTTACAGTCAGGCATACACGGTTGCCTTAACTCTGAACTCTTGACAGTCAGGCATACACAGCTGCCTTAACCCTGCTCTCCTTACAGTCGGGCATATATAACTGCCTTACCCCTGAATTCCTTACAGTCAGGCATACACGGCTGGCTCAGCCTTGCTGTCCTCACAGTCAGGCATACATGGTTGCCTTAACCCTACTCTCCTCACAGTCAGGCATCACGGCTGCCTTAACCCTGCTCTCCTCACAGTCAGGCATACACGGCTGCCTTAACCCTGCTCTACTTACAGTCAGGCATACATAACTGTCTTAACCCTGCTCTGCTTACAGTCAGGCATACATAACTGTCTTAACCCTGCTCTGCTTACAGTCAGGCATACATGGCTGCCTTAACTCAGCTCTCCTTATAGTCACGTATACACAGCTGCCTTACCTCAGCTCTCCTTTCAGTCAGACTAAATCATCAGCTGACTAGGGCACAGGGTGAGTGCAATGTGAAAGCTGTTATCCTGGTAAGTTTTGCCTGTTATTCTCAGTCAAAATTTTTCCATTGAAGAAAAATTCAAGAGAAAACATGAAAGCACATGACATTTCACATGCAGCCCCCTTTGAGGATTTGAGTGACGGAAGGTTAAAGTTCAATATGTTCAAAGCAAAAGACCACCACTATCTCCTGTAATCTTTTTTGCACGATCACTTCTATTGTTCATGTAATCTTGGTAATTGCAATGGCGTCATTTTGGTCACGAAATGGGGTAAGCAGGCAGTCTACAGATGTGTACATTCCCATGGAGGAGAATCTGTTATTCTTTGTCAATTTATACCACATGACAAATGTTGATTTTGAGGATCCACTATCAAATGACAGTTATTTGGTTGCAGCACAATTCTCTGTTTTCACTTTGACTTTACATGTAGTCATCATTATGTAGTAGCTTCTTAGGACATCTGAGTGTGCTTATAAATAAAGTTATCCTCATTTATTATTTAATGTTATATTTATGCTGTAAAGTTCATTAACAACATTGTGGAGGAACTTGGGCACCGTAAAAAATGGCTGCTTGGAACTGTATATATCTATGGATACATGTAGGGACAAAACAATAATAGGTGTATCAGTGCCTAAAAGCCAGTATGACTGATCGTTTCTCCAGAAAACCATTACAAAAGAAAGTGACTCATGCACTCTAAAAATAAAGGCTAATGATGTGGGCCCCTACAGCTTCACACAAGTAATAATGTTGCACCTAGTTCGCTTGATATTTATTACATTAACCCAATTACAGACAAAGTTGGACCCCTGGTACCACTGTCCCCAGCTTTCAGTTGGTTATCCATACATACAGATAAAACTCTGCTTCCTTGTCTTTTGCCACGCCCAACTTGTGCAAAAGTTCTCAAAAAAGTTGTCCACTTTGCTGTTTACTTCAGATGTTCAACTGAAGTATTAAATTGTACGAGCAAGACTTTTCTTTTTCAGAAAATGTAGACTCTCTAAAACAAAAGACACACTATTAATGCAAGCTAAGCTTCATATTGAATTATGTGTACCTGTGGAATGTTACAAATGGCTTTGAACCTTTTAGATTACCTTCATTTTTCAAAGGTGCTCCATAAGCACGCCACACTAAGCAATCTCCAGTCTTATTGTCACTTTTGTAAGCCTGCATCACGAACACTGCAGGTGATTGTATTCAAAGATGAAAAAAAGTCTCCAGCACTGCTATTAATCAGTGAGCATGTAAGTCACAATCACCATTTGCATGAAAGCAACTTTCAGGTAAATCTTCTAAAGTACTATTACGCATTCTACCCTGTTGTATTCACTGGGTAGTTTGCTGTGTGGCTAGCAATTTGTATAATGACATTAAGGGAGTTAAGTTGGGCAGTCAATCAGCATACACAGAGCCAAAGCAGACGAGACACCATTATAATAATGCCAATTGTTTTACACCTTATGCTTGCCCACTACTTAATCCTTAAAGTGCTCCTTTAAGATTGAGTCAGCAGCTTTCCTTCGGACACTTTGTGCGCAAAGTGTCCCGAGGAAAGTTGTTGACTAAGACTACTTTTTGCTTTAGACTAAGCTTGCTGGTATTTGAATGAATGGTATCTTCATGAGGAATTAGAATCTTTCAATCATTATATGTTTAACGGTAATGAGGAAACAACTACATGTATAGCAGTGATTAGCACTTTAAGGGTTCACTGTCCCAGCTGTATACAGCTAAATGACATGGGGCTACATCAGTTACTCACATAGAACCTGAGCCATCTCAGCAAGCAATTTACTACCTCGGCCTCTTTTTCCTGTCAGTTAAGTGAATAGCCACATTGGCAGATCAGATTATATTGATGGACAAGGCTATTGGAAATACATTACTGCCAATAACTGGGTATTTTGATCGCTCTGCTCAAGACACCAGCATTTCTTTGGCCTGTCTTTCCTGATGTGGTGTGCTGTTTAAAAGTGTGGGGCAAGAACCCTCGTGTGACAACCACTTATGGCCATCCACTTCTTACAAATGCTGGGATTCATCTCGACCCAACCTTGTCGACCTACTCCTGACCTTTTTTCATAATATTTGCACAAATGCAATCAATAGATTCATAGAGACGCAGAGCCTGAAGAGCTCCATATTTTCTAGCGCCCAGCCACTGTTGAACAACTTGTCGCAGGCTCAAGACCAAAATGGAACTGCAATTATTCAATATTACCATCTGTGGCACGAAACACTGATGAAGCCCCTGCAAATCATATGCATATACAGGAAATGCCTATGAGACTAGTGCAGGAAAAAAGAATAACATGCGCATGCCGTAGCATATATAACACTAGGGTATTGGTGTTGGCTTTTCCTTGCTGGCAAGGCTTCAGGTTCTGGAATTTACCAACAATTTTGATGACTAAATGCCTGTAAATTTCACTTTTTACATAGTGTCTGTTGCTGAGACATCACATATCTTGAGCTCCCCGTCAGTCAACACATTCTTCAAAGTTTCTGACTGTCGTAATCTTACCTTCTCGTTAAATACACAAAATGCGAGTTGCCTGGCACTATAATAGTAGGATCAGACTGAACGTGGTTAATGAGCAGACTGATCTATTGTGATGAAAATTACTTTCTAGTTTTTCCCAGTTTTCCCCACTACATTAGCCCAACTGGTAACATACGAATTTGAATTCCCTGTACGTTACTTCCAAGTCAGACTTGTGTGGCCTAAATTCTTTCTTCTGCTCTAGCTCCAACAATTTCTTTTCAGGACTAGTATTTTGACTTTATGCTTCTGTGTATTATTTTTAGCTTTCCCGTTCACAAAACTACTGAATCTTTTTTAAGTTTCTGCTATCCAGTAATCTAACAGTAAGATCTAGTTAGATACATAACATAATGTCAAATTGACATCCATTCAACAAATTTTCTCTGGTCTCTTTAGCCGTCTGTCATGTGACTGGCCAATGCATATACTGGTATCATTCACTACATCAGAGATGCCAACTGTCCCTCATTGTCACGGATAATTCCTGAAATAAGCTGAAAATCTGACCAATTTACAGTGTGTCCCTCCTCAAAATTGAGTATTTGCTGGTCCATTCTTTGTGAATTATTTTGTGTCCCTGATGGTCTTGACTACTTGGCCCTGAAATGACACTTTGAATGTTGGTATCCCTGCTAAAATTTATGATGCGGCTTGTGTCAGATGACTGGCCAAGACATATACCTACATATGTGCCACTCATTTGATTTACAATATTGCATACCATGTGTCAGATAATTGGCCAAAACATGGCCCTATGTCAGCCATTAGGTTGACAATACAGCACAGCATGGTTCATATTTAAGGCACAAACATACACCAATGTCAGATTTAAGGCACAGACACACACCAATGTCAGATGAAGGGCACACACACACACACACACACACACACACACACACACCAATGTCAGGTGACAGGCACAGACACACACCCATGTCAGATGACATACACACACCAATGTCAGTTGACATGTGCACAGACACACACACACCAATATAATTCACTACATGTAGGTCTGTAATGCAGCACAGATGGGATGAGACCCAATTCTGTCTTACATTTGAAGGAATGTGTGATGGCACAAAACACAATAAAGCACATCATTAAGAAATCACTTCTGTGCTTGACTGGTTGCCAAAACTTAGAGTTTGTACCATCATTCAACCTTTCCAATAGGATCAAATTTTGCAGTCAGTAACATTCTCGCTGCTTTACCAAGCGAGTCCCCAGAGTACCTGATGTGATTTTGTGATGTGACATCATCAGGCGGCTTCAACCAAAGGGTTAATTGTTGTTCCTTCTACAAACACAGGTTTACTGCCAGTGAAAATACAGCAGCTGGTGGAATCTCCCTCGGCCATCAGTTCAAAGATATATATTACAACAGCCAATTGATGCTTCACGTCCTGTCATGGAAAATACATCCATTATGTCTCAGACGCAAGTAACCCAATTTTTGATTCATCCTGAATGACCCATCCATTTCGTGTATTGGAGGGTGTAAATGAAAATGGCAGTGATGCAGCAAATATGTCCTACCAGCGAGACAAAGTGTGAGAAAAATTTCAAGCAATGACACTAAAGGATGGGTTTATGAATGCCTCGGTGCATATTGGTTTGGTCAGCTGTGGCCATTTCTTATTATCTCACCCTCCCCCTGTCCAGGACAGGTGATTCCCGAAAGGCGTTGGAACGTTTTGTAATGTGCTGGAAGAGAAGTCTTATCACCTCTCATGGCTGAGTGGGTAGCCTCTGAAGCAAGTCTCATCCCTGTCCCTCTGGGCATCTTGCTACCTTTCTTCCATACAGCTTTCCAATCCCACTGGTGCATCCATCAAGCCAAACCAGTCACGCATGAAGAGATAAGTCCCATGTGCCCCTGGCACAAGTCATCATGTGTCCTCAAAATCATGTCTGCCTTTACGAAAATCTATCTGTAAGTCCCTTCTTGAGTGAGAATATCCATAGCAGTCACTATGTATTTATAAACCCATTCGTCAGGCCTAGCTTTGTCAATAAAAGTCATTTATAAAATAAGCTTGTCCTCATTATGTATGTATCTTGTTTCTTCACCAGACAGTGTGAGACAGCAAGCATGAAAAACTATATCCCACAAGACATAAAACACCAACCCCAGGGCAAACAAAAGTCAATCAGCAACCACTTTGATACCACTGACATTTCTCTTAGCTTTTGCTCCAATCACATCAACATGTTTACATGCAATTTTTTCCCCTCCTTCCTCAATACCACACAAGGTTCAGGTGATAATGTCATCAAGCTTCCCCAATAATAGAATTGAAACTGCGGTGACTGTTGATTCTACGAGTGTTTGTGTTCTAGTTAACAGCTACACTGTTATTGTACTGCAGTGACTGTTGATTCTACGAGTGTTTGTGTTCTAGTTAACAGCTACACTGTTATTATACTGCAGCGACTGTTGATTCTACAAGTATTTGTGTTCAAGTTGACAGTTACGCTGACAAAACCTAGATACCTTATGCTGCTATTTTTGTACAGGTGAATAATGTCAATACAAAACATGCTATGTATGGTGGGTATCCTGGCTAAACCTCCAAAATTAATGCTCCAGCATTTTCTATTCTATTTCTTTATGTCATCCTCAACAACAGACATCTTGCACTTTTTTCTACTGCTTCATTGGCAATGGCGTTCCCTTAGATTTAAAAAAAAAATCCATCTCAAGAAGTTTTCTCTTGAGGCAACAAAACATGAGCACATCATACAGAACTGTCTTACTCTTTAGCCCTTAATCTATTACAGCCATGAGGGGAATCACAAAACAGAAACTAGCTGGTTTCCTGTCCTGTTTGTAAGTGATGCTGGCCTGACAACTTGGTTTTATTCTACACATCACATTTGACTGAAAGGAGACATACAGCCATTTGCTTCTACCAGCTCCTCAAGTTATACTTTTTTGTCATTAACTCATTCCATGCTATGGTGACGGGACTTGGTCAGTAGTTCTGGCACTGCCTGGCAAGTCATGCTGCAGCTGTCCTTGCGGCAGCTGCAGCATGACTTGCTAGGCAGAGCCAAGACCACTGACTCAAGACCATAGGCATGTTGGTACTTGAATGAAAGCTCTTTTCCATGAAGAATTCAAATATACAATTGCTGTCTTAAATCTAGGTAAATATATCAGGGAACGGTATGGAATGAGTTAAAGAGTGCATTACATGAAAAGGGCTTCTTGAGTTCGGTAATAAATCATTTTTCACATTCACGTACCATTAAAGTCATCATATAATTTCCAAGAAACGTCAAATAGCCTGAAGCAAAAAACCCTCAACATCCTGTGACACGTGAAGAGATTGGGAAACAAGCAAATGATGTAATAACATCATCTTAAGACTGATAATCTGGCACATGGGACTTCGGGAAAAGAGTAAGTATACAATATGGGTCAAAGAACTTTTTACGCTAATTGCGCCTTCCTTCAATTGGTCACATTTGCCCTATCGCATGATCCACACACCAAACAGAAGCAATGTGAATGACCTGCCGCCTGTCACTTTGAAGATGCAATTGTCATCTTAACCAACCTACAAAGCATTTGATTTCCTTCTCATGTCAGATTACTGCATACTTAAACAAAGAGTTTCCAGACCAGATGGCGAGGTTCGTGCTTTTTCCTAGTTAGGCGAGTAAGATGGTTCCAAATGATCTAAGAATTACTTTCAGGTTATGCCAATAACTAAGATCATGGGATACTTTCATTGTTACAGACAGAAATATTCAATAAATCATGATCTAGGGGCTAAAACATGAGTTTCCTAAGATTCACACTAATTTCATGTTGTTCAATTGCAGAAATGATTCTTTCTCATACGTTGGAGACAAATATGAGACTCTGGCCAAACTGATTTCTTTTTTGTCTTACTATTCTCTCTCACCCCATCTGGGAATACACCAAGCAATATATAGGAAATCATAAAATGCATTCATTAAAAATACCAACAAAGCATCAGAAGTCAACATAACCATGTAAATCCATTCACACCATCTCACACTTTCCAGAAAATTTACATTTGTTTACGTTTTTAAAGAGAAATCACCTCAATTTGATAATTATTTGTTCATACAGTTCACCATTATCTAGTTAAAACATATGATTGTATAAATACTACAATTCATTATAGATATTAACTGATTTTATAATAGTGAAGTAAAACTAATGAATTAGGAATTGAACATTAGTTACGTATACGCTCACCCCCTTTTTATTTTTGTAGATAGACATGTTGTTTATTATGTCTCAAAATTTGAAGTTCTTGTCATTATACAACCCTAAGAAAAAAATGACAACTTTTCAACTTAAACCCTTTCCTAGTTTACACAGCATCGAGTCAACAGCTTTTCTTGGTGCAGTTTGGGCTCACTGCACCCAACTCACACCAAGGAAAGCTGTTGACCTGCGGCATGCTATCCTTATAGGTATCACCTACAATTCTCTGCAAAATTAGTTTACTTTGACGAGAGTTTTATGTGAAAAGATAGGGGAAGATGACAATTTACATCTGGGTTCTGTGGGGTGATTTGAGTGGGAAAGGGTCAACATGGCGATGGGTGGACCACGCTGACCTCAGAATGCTTAAGACACACAATGGAGATTAGTTTGCCAGCCAGACCTTTACTTTCAAAGCAAGAATTAGACGTAGGCTATTCACAGGATTTTTTTTTTTTTAAAACAGGATTGTTACAGTTTCCAGGCTACTTTCTAATTGTTGTAACTTATAAGTTCTGATGTTTTACGGGGGTTTCCTATGTGCAAATATAGGCATCTTACATGATCACGATTTTACTGTGAAGGTTCCACGAGGGTAATTATGCCTATGCTGAGGTAACATGATTGGAGAGTGCAAATAAAATATAACACCCAGGAATGCCAAGGGCTGTATTTAAAAAAAAAGAAGATTGCTACCAGAAAGGCAGGTTTTGGCTTGATTGTGGAAAACAGTGTGTGCTTTGAGCTCAAAATGAATATTATCAAGGTATGTATACTGGCACTGGTATACACAGTGGTTAAGCTGGAGTCAAAACAGTGTCCGCTCAATGATATTGCAAGTAGTCAACTATGCAGAGCTGGTTGCCATAGCAATTTGTTGAAAAATCCCATTCATGCTTTTCTGGTGTTTATTTGATGTAAAAAAATTGTTACAAACATTTTGGTGTATAATGCATGTATGTTTGTAATCCATGTTATGAACTGCAAGGTGGTAGCTCTGCTTGTTATTTTTTCACAGGCTGAATTACTGGCATGAAACCATAAAACATCAATTAAATGGCACATTTCATGCTATTAAATAACACACATTGAACACAAACAAGAGATTAGGCCATTTATATGGTTGATCCATTTTACTTCTAAAGTATTGAGTAACACATTGTTATGTCCCACTTCTATCATGAAACATATCCTACTGTGGCAGGAGTGTATTGTTATGCTCCTAACAAAATTGATCAACTGAAGCTTTGTTGTGACTGATGATTAATGAAAGTGAAAATAGTCCTACACAAAAATGTGGTTGTCATGTACCAATTCCTGAAAAGTATACAGACATGCATGTGTTTAAATGAGACCCGTGCTCAGGTCTCCCTGTAATGGCGGTATTTTTCCCTTTAACTTTAAAGGTGCTGTTCTTGACATTATTTTTTAATTGTCAGTCATATTAAATACATTTGGTGATGCAGAGGAGATGTGCAAGAACCAATCAGCTTCCCAAAATAATTTACTATTTTAACTTGGAATAGACTGCGTGCTAGGCAGACCAATCCCTGTGTTTTCTCTGATATACTTCAAAGTATAGCAGAGATAGAGTTGAGCTTAATCTGATTAGGAGGAAAGGAAAAAGACCCTTTCATCAGAAATTATAACAAAATCAAAAATTACTTGAGGCGTACCCTCTTGGCTTGCAGTTGGCTACTCATTTGACCTACTGACCTACTTTTTATGACACATCATTGGCAGGGCTGTCCAACTGGAGCATTGTAGCAAAATTTTGCTACAAAGCTCTTCAAAATTGCTACAAATTTTATCAAAAATAAGTTTTTCTTATGTAAAGAACTAGAAAAAATGCTACGAGTTAAGAAAAATTTGCTACAGAGATTTTCAGGTGGACAGCCCTGATTGGGTGCAGATACATGTGCATAAAGTTTAATGAAAGTAAGCTAAAAGACAAACAGCTACAGTGTAGACCTGGTTGTGTGCTGGACAGTGCAAGTGTTTACCCTACTCTCCACATTTTAACTGGGGTGGGAGCATTATGATATGACAAGCTGTACAGAAGTGGTTGTGCTTGGTAGTAAAATGAGTAAATAAACACAGGCTCACTAACACATTACACATTGAAACAAAAACCTAGCAAACTGCTGCTTGTGCATTTTGTGAAAAGGTCACAAACCCATATCCCAAGATGCCTTGTAAGTTTGATCAGGTCTGACCGTATTATCTTAGGGTAAACATTTACACACAGATCCCTCAAGGCGCAGACGAGGCTAATAGAAGGACAAAGTGATACATTGTTCATCTAATGATGAGGAAGAAGCTGTCAACAGATCCAATTACCTTGTAATCTATGCCTCTGTGCATCTCTCCACCACAAGCCTTTACATTTCCTTGTGATTTAAGCTATTTTCACGAAGCCAGGGATCCTTGGTGTCTCAAAGCTACCAAAACACTTGCAATTATAGCGAGATTTCAGCATGCCTTTGAGGGCCTCTGAAGCTGCCCTCCGAAGCATCTGCTGTTGGTTTTGTTCACTTTATTTGCAGTGTGGCCACACTAATTTTTGGCATAACAAGGTATCACACTTCAAAGATATCTGGGATAGTGTTTGTTGTCCGCAAATGAAGCAGGGCTTTGTGAACGATGGTGCTTTTATAAATGGCAAATCACGGAGATACATGGCAGATTGATACAGGCCAATCCCACATAAGAGACATAAATAACCCTTTCCCCCTTCTCACCTAACATCGTGGAAAGCTTGCCTGCAAAGCTGACCCAAGCTGCATGTTATGTCTATTCAGCTGGGTGTAGTCAAGATAATACAGAACTTTGCCTGCTTTGCAGGCAACCCTGACACCAAAAGATGTCTGCCTCAGGTTTTTTTGCATGTAAATTTTATCATTGAAGAAAAACACTTTTGGTAAAAAATGTAGACGAGACACATCCTAATAGCATATCCCAGGTCAACAGCTATCTTGTGTTACTTATGTTGATACACCCTTTATCAACAGGGGACAAGGTCAATTAGTCTCTTATCATGGCAAGTCTTACTCTTCCTGAACTCCTTCTCCTCTTAACTCATTCCACCCTGATGACGCTTTTTCCCGCTAATATCTAAATGTCGTCTGCTAATTGTATTTTACTAATTTAGGGATTATTTTTCAATATTTTGGATGAAACTTGCATGGAAGATCATTCCAAATTATATGCCCATGGTCAACAGCTTTCCTTGGCGTGCTCTGGGCGCAATGCGCCCAGAGCACGCCACGGAAAGCTGTTGACTCAGTCTTCTATCAGGGTGGAATGAGTTAACTTTGTGTCTCAGTTGCTGAAGAAATTGTGATCAAACTGAGATATCAAAACATAAAATCCAAATATAACCTTCTGTTGTGTCAAGAACTTCTAATACCACTTTGTACTACATCAAGAACTCTTGGTTTTGGTCTGTATCCAAGCCATGCATCTTTCCACTGTATCCAAGACTCTACTACATCTTTAAAGGATGTGCATCCTTAACTCTGAATACATCCTTGCATGATATCCATCCAGAATTCTTCTTACAGAGTTTCTGGTCACCAAAGGTGGCAGCATAAATTCACGCTGTATTATTTGCCTCATATAATAGCACAGTTGTCAATAGAAACTTTTTTCTGGTTGGGGGAAAAAAAAAAGGTATTATTAACCCTCCCCCCCCCCCCCCCAACTTGCTCAACTTGGCAGGTGGTCAAATGTCGTCTGCTTCAGCGTTTTCATCTAATTTCACCGGTAATGAAAACATTTTGACTGAGAATTACAGATGAAAACCTATCAAGATCACATGCTCCAGGTCAACAGCTTTCTTTGGCATGGGTTGGGCCCTGCCAAGGAGAGCTGTTGATTCAGTTTTGATTCACGGGTGAAAGGGTGAACACCATGTTATGACTATCCTCTTATAGTCAGGATCAACACATGGCCTTACAGGATGTTTGGTCTGAAAGGCCCTAGCATAGCATGTGCATGTTGGCTTTCATAACACAACCTTTACTGATGTTGCTGATAAAACAGGAGAAAACCGAGGATATTCACAGTACAGTATACACATTAATGCCTTCATCTAATTAGGCAGCTTTACATTTACATGAGGATGGATACACATTATGAAATCTTGATCTGTATAACTCAAACACACCTCTATTCCAGCACTGACTTTATTAATTGCGTATTTATAATTGGTCTAAATAAGACATTCAAAAGAAAATATTTCTGATAAATCTACTATGAATTTTGTATTACTGGTAGCATAATGGATGTTGAAATGATGTATAGATGTCAGGGCAGTCAGCTGCCAGTATTAGTGACTCTCTGTCTTTTATTGGTCACAAGCAATTTGTTGGACTTAGCGTCATTCTAATCCACTAATACCCCACATAACCTCAATTTGGATGGCGGTCAATTGCCATTTGGGATTGACTTAATCAATGGTAATTAACTGTCAACAATTATGAGCATCAATATGCCTCAGCCTTCATCAAATGTCACCAGTTGCCATGCTGTAATTCCACAGGCGACCGAGTGTCCCCAAAGACATCTTTTCTGATGCAAGTGTCTGCTTCATTTAGCTTCCCTCCAGAGTACTGACCCATAAATTATCATGGCTTGCTCACACTTCTGGATCACCTACATTTTGAATCACTTCATAAATCCATTATATGACTTCAATAGACTGACTAGACACAACTGTTTGGTGGGAAAAACATTATGAATCCCCCCAGCAGGTACTTCTCACCAGAGGCCTAACCCCTCTAAGAGGGCTACCATTCTTCTGCAGAAAGTTTGACCTTGACCTTTGACCTCAAGGTTACCTCTTGGTAAATTTAAGGGAAGTCTCACTTGGGTAACTAATGAGACTTCAATCATACCCATTTGAAGGTGTAGCAGGGAAACCATTTTATTTTGCAAGGCATTGTGACCTTGACCTATGACCTGAAAGTGATTCACAATCACTAGAAAAAATTCCCCAAATCTATGGAATATCTGTACCAAAAGTATTGAGTGAATCTGACTGATGGTTTTGAAGAAGTCAAAATGTGAGCTACCATTGCAGACTCCATTGACTTACATGGTAATCAATAGGAATGCAAAAATTAACCAAAACCCCCATTAAAAATAAAACAATCAATGGAGTTTGACCATTTGTACACAGTTGGTAGATATACCCAATATACATCCCCACCAAGTTTGAAGTGAATCTGGCCAATTATTTTGGAGGTAGTTTCCTATTAACGTTTAAAAGTAACCTGCAGCATTAATAAGATATAAACCACTATGTGAAAATTGCTGAGTCAGCAGAAAAATACAAGGATTTGACCTTGACCTTTGTCCTCACGGTTACTTATTATTACATGGGAAAAGTTTCCCAGACTCATAGATAATCTGTACCAAATTAGGAGGCAATAGGTTGGGAGAAGACAGAAATATAAGGAAAATAAGGTATGCAGCAGTGGAGCCGGCGGACGACGAGACAAGACACTATATGCATCCCTTCCTATGGGAGATGCATAATTATCAAACATGAAGAGAGAGATAACCTGATTTTCCTTTTTATGCAGAAACAAGTGCCTCAGGCTGTGCCCAGGTAACATATTAAACTGACGTCAAAGGAGGTAATGTGTAAAAGGGGAAAGAACATCCACTTTAAACGTGTTTCAACAAATGTCCAAATTACCTAAGGCCTAACAAAAATATGTGTCCAGTTTTGGTAACCTTACAGACCCTACTGAAAAGGCCCAGCCCTAAATAAATGTTATGACATATAAAAGAAAAGTTTCAAGCTGCCCTTTTCCAATAAAAATTGATCGACCCAGTGGCCATTGTATTCCATTATTTTGCAGTAAAGTCAACTCAAACAAAGCATTTTATTTCAACTTGTCTGGAGGGTTAACTTGGGCCATGCACACAGCATAGCTGCACAGCCAGGGTTGTTCGGTGAAACAGCATAGCTCCAGCATAGCTGCATAGCCATGGTTGTTCGGTGATTGTTATCATAATATTTCACTAGGTTCCAGGTGTCCATTCTCTGAGTTACCAGGGCAAACGGTCGTTAAAGTATTTTTAAAACATGACCTTTGTCTTAATACCTTAACTTTAATTGACTTGCTTGGTTGTGTCTGAAGCAGTTATTGTCAGCTACAAATCCAAATGCAACATGATACACTGGCAAACCATGCAAATATTGGTGAGCACTATTTTGAACATGGCACAATGCAATGTGGGACAGTCACACAGAAGTACATTTGATTTGTAAATGTTTTTAGCACTGCTTGTAATGTGCATGGATGAAAATGAATGAGATGGACTGAACATAATCAAATGTACCCAAGTTTGCATATGATCATATTCGATCTCAAAATGCTTGGCACGTGGTCTTACACTGTTTGTTGATGATCGCTGTTTATTCATGGTCTGGCTTAGGAATATTTCCTGGCTGGGATTGGTAGATTGTCAGAGGCTCAATAAATAATATACACCATAAAACAGCATATATCATATCATTATTGATGCTCTGCAATATTTACAAAATATATACTTTTGGTTTCATATATTATACACCACCCAAGATCGTCCCATTACTGTCCTAATTTACAAATCATTGGACCCCTTGTGGAATCCACAATTTTCAAAATGGCAGCAAAGTCCATCTGGGTTAGTCCCAATGGGATACTTTTGAAGAG